>VYZP01051617.1:0-48374 GCA_013400635.1 Hypocryptadius cinnamomeus | reverse complement strand
AAGTGAGGGAGCATGGCCGAGCGCCAAGCATGCAGCTCTCACGCCCCCTTCCCCTGCCCTCCCCAGCTGGCTGCAGAGGGACAGTGCTGCTGCTGCAGGGAAGGGAGGACCTTGGTCAATTGGGACAGAGGAGATGATGGCCTAGTGCCTGCAGAGGGCCATGTTCTGAGAGGATGCCATCCAAGAAGATGACAGGGTCTGAACTGCTCAATACATGGATGCTGGGCACATTCCTGTAGCCACAAACTGACACATGCAACCCCTTTGCTCCTAAAACATGCTCCAAAATTCTTCCCAAGTATTTGCTAGCTTTACTTGGAGGGAGTTTCCTGGTGGCATCCGCTAGGAGATGGAGACCGTGTCTGTGCCAAGACAGAACTGGCTGCTGGGGGAGCCTGGCTATGCTGGAGGGGTTTTGGGGTTCCCTGTCCAGATGGGGGGCTCCACTTCTAGCTTCTGCAAAAAGTGTCACTGGAAGTGGACCAGAACCACATTTCAAAGGCACTGGGTCCTTCTCATGGCCTAGCTGAGCGTGCTGCTGCTGTGTTAGCTGGTGTGAGCCTGGATCAGGAAGGGGAGGTGGAAGCATGGCTGCTGGAGCACAGCCCGGGCTTCCTTCCGTTGGTCTGAGCTGCCACAGGAGAAGATCCAGATGTCTTTCCTGCGTCAGTGGACCAAAACAGCTGGAAAGTGCTTTTTAGGCTCTTGTAACTGCATTGGTGTTTCAAAACAAAACCTGGACAGTTTGAGACAACTTCCTGATGGTGCTGCTGGGCAGAGGGTTGGGCACAGCTGGAAGCTGTCAGTGTTAGGCTGTCTGCATGATGGGACAAGGTTGATGGGATCACAGTCCCTCACCAAACTAGATAAGGGACATGAAATCTCCAAGAAGAGCCTATGTGATACTTCCTGAGGCAAGGAAGTCTTCATGCCTTAGGTGGTAGTCAGCAACACATGGACATGTGAAGCTGTGTGTTGCTCTGCAGAAAGGGCAAGTGGCTGCCACGTGGCTGAGCTGCCCAGCCTGCAATTAAACCAGGCTTTTAAATGTGGTAGTTAGTGCTTCCTAGAAAGCTAAAATAGCTGCTGCTTGTCTTATGCTGGAAGTTGCTGTACCCCCATGCCCCGAGCCTGATGCACCCTTCAAGTGCATCTGGGGAGCTCATGGAGGTAGGAATACTTTGGTGGAGGATAGGAATGGTGTTGGGTGCTCTGCAGCACCCACGGGATGGTTGGCTGAAAACAGCATGATGGCTTGCTTTGAGCTAAGGCACCAAGCCTGCCTTGGAATCCCATTCTCCAGCAGCTGGTTTTGCACAGCTTTTAGGTCCAAGGTGGCTCTTCCTGGCCCTTCTCTGCAGCCTGGAGTGAGGAGATGGCTTGCCTTTGCTGCTCCCACTTCATGCTTGGGTGGGTGAGCTGGAGAGGAACCCCAGGCACACTGCCCCAGTCCTTGTCACAGTGATCTCCAGCTTGTTGGACTGGATGCCTCTGCCTAGATCTTGGTCTCATCGCTTCCCTGGGAGATCTTGGAAACTGCAGTAAGCAGAAGGAAGCCAAGAGCACTGAAATGAGAGCAATGAAGGACAAGAAAGTGACAGCTTGTGGGACCAATAGCAGAGAGGAGCTGTTTACCTCCTGGCCACTGGCTCGAGCCTGTTGAGCAGCACAGCTGCCAGCCTGTATGGGAGCTACCCTTGTGACTTGGACCACAATGAAAGAACCTGGATATTTCCACCCTTGGCAAGGCCATTTTGCTGGGCTTGCCTAAAGGCTAGAGCCTGGCCTGGACCTTAACCTTGTCTGAAAATGGGGTCAGGAAAGCAGCTGGGCCAGGCAGGAGGCCAGGAGAAAGATGACAGCTCAGGCATTGGCAGAGAAAAGGTGACTGCTGAGGAGAGAGAAGGCAGGAGCCCTTGAGGAAAGGGGAGAAGTGAGAAAATGGGTTGATAAAGGACATGGAGTGAAAAACATTGCTGTGGGTTGAATGTAGTGGGAAAGTAAGCTCAGTTCCCATGCTGAAGGGTGCTTTCTGAAATGGGGGGATGTGCTGTGGGATGGGTCTTCTGCCCCACCACTGAGCTTGAGCAAAGACTCCCATTATTCAGAGGTGAGAGCCTGGCACAGCCCCATCATTGCTCAATTTGCCCTAAAAGCGTGTTCTCGCTGTCACAGGCGAACAGCGGGGGCGGTGCCAGGGCCATGCTCATCCTCCCGAGGAGAATCTGGGGTAGTGGGTTAGATGGAAGTGATTGCATCTGACATCTGCCCTGCCGCGGATGCCGGCGCTGGGAGGCGGCGTGGCCGGCCCAGAGGATCACATTAACGCAATGCCATTCCTGCTGCTCCCGCTCCCTCCTGCCTGGGGATTAGGGAGAGCCAGGCTGAGCTGCGAGCCCGGCTCTGGAGCTGCAGCAGCGCTCAGCTGCTGCCATAACCCCTGGGAAGGGGGGTGGCCCATGACAGTCTGGTGGCACTCTATCCCAGAGGATTGGTGAGAGGTTTTTAGCCCAGTTTCCCATGTTCATCAGACCTCTCTCCTTTCATTGTGGTGCCTGGGTTTTGTGCTGAGTAAAGGAGCTGCTTCTCCACCAGCAACCCCCCTAAAAGGTTTATCTCAGCAGCTGTGGACAGAGGGTAGCCAGTGAGGAGCTTTTCCGAGCTGCAATCCCTCCTAGTGGGAGCTGAGCCCAGCAGAGCCACAGGGCAGTGGTATGCAGTGTGGCTGGGGGCTGCCTGGCTCTGGGTCAGCCTGGTGCTCCCAGCCACCTCCTAGGGTCCGCTCAGGTGGGTTTTGGCTTGAGCCACCCAGGCTCTACCCAGGTACTGCATCAAGAGCAGTAAGGGAAAACTGGTTTTCACAAGTGATTTTGGCACAAACCAGGTTGGAAATTGCTTGTAGAAGCAAGTTTCTACTGTGCTGTTAAAAGTCCAGCATCAGCAGACAGCAGTGCTGTGGCAACCCATGGCACCCTGTATCCTGCCCACTTACCTCACAGCAGCATGGAGCTGGTGGGATGTGACAGCATCAAAGCCACCTCCAAACTGCCCAGCTTCAGGCAGTTCTGTGCTGTCCTTTTGGCTTTTTTCTGAAAACATGCATTACCCTGAGGTTTCTTTTCCCCCATCCTGTGCAGGCAATGCATATATCTGGTGTGGAGGTGTTACCAGGTCAAGGTTTCGTTCTCTTCCATCTGAAGCCCTGTAGTGGGAGCATGGCAGGCTATGCAACTGCCGCGGGAGATGGTTTTGTAGGAAAACCAAATACAGTGTTCGTTCAGGCTGGCTTAAATGAACAGGGATGCTGCTCTCTTGGACATCTCTCCCAAACTCCTCATGCTCTGGGTCCCTCCTTCCCCTCAGTTCTGTGTGTCTGAGCATTTCACCCTCGGCTGTTGTTTTCAACATCAAAGTGAAATGCAATTTGCAGCCCCCAGCATCTGTTACGTGAGGAAGATCAAGCAGTCAGATCCCCGCAGGGCTCTGAGGGGCTGCAGCCTCCTTGTCTCGCCCTTACAACGTGTGTCCTGGGGAAGATCAAATCCTATTAAGCCACAGCTCTACTTGCAAATTATACCGTGAGAAATCTGCCCCTTAGGATTTCTTATCAAACAAGATGCACGGCAGCTCTGTGCATGCTGAAAAAATCGGCAAGAGCCTGCTCCAGCCTTGAATAATTCAATAGCTTGGGTGTGAGAGGCGTGACATGGCTCTTGAGTGCAGCTTCCCCTTGGTGGTCTTCTCCAGCCATCTTGGTTCTAACCATTATCTCTCCTTAAATGGGCCTCCTGTTACAGATACTTCCCATATTCATGCTGTCAAGGAAGTGAGAAACTATCAGGTAGATTTCATGATCACAATCAGGACATAAAAATGATGTATCATGGCAGCTTCTGTGTTGGGGTCACCTGTCCCAATGCAGGTCCCAGCTATTAGGGAGAAAAACTGGGAGGCTAAGAGTCTGCAGCAGCTGTCAGTTTCTAACAGAGACAATGTCCTGGCGAACTAAGCAAGTTACTTCTTCTCATCTCTTGTTTATGATGAAGGGTTATCCTGATCTTTTGGGATGGCTTTTTTGGCACCATCTGCAGTTCTCAGCACAAATCCACTGGGATCAGTGGAACCTGGATGCCTTCATCAGGCTGGCGTTGAGTACACATGAGTTAATGTTCTCTGAAGGTGTTTGAGCTGGTCGACCTTGAGGTAGATTCTGAGCCATTTTATGCATCTCTAATCTTTGAACCCCAAATCTGGCAACTGCACTATGGACCAGTTTTTCACACAGCCATGCTACTGTTTTCATTTAGAGTGATGCTTTCCCATGTGAAGGTACCAGCTGCTTTGGGAAAAGTGGTAACACTCAAAGCACCAAAGATTTCTGTTGCTTCCAAAGCATTATAAGAAAGGAGAGTGACTATTTACATAGGTAGATAGGACAAGGGGGAAAAGTTTTGAACTAAGAGAGATTTAGGTTGGATGTTAGGAAGAAACTCTTTACTCACAGGATGGTGAAGCACTGGCATAGTTTTCACAGAGAAGTTGTGGATGGCCCATTTCTAGAAATGTTCAAGGCCTGGCTGGAGTAGCAACCTGATCTAGTGAGTTGCATCTAGTGAGGGTTTGAGCTGAGGTGTTTGATGCAGTCTCTGGAGTGTTGTAGACTTCCCCACCATGGGAGGAATGAGTTGGATGTTACACTGAACCAGCTTCTTTTCTTTCCACACAGCTGTGAGAGGATACAAGTGACCCTGAACCTGGATGGAATAGTTCAGGTGCTGGACTACCACCTTAGTGATACATCCATTGGGATGATGACCAGAATTGCAGTCCTGAAATGGCTTTACCACTTGTACATCAAGACTCCTCGTAAGGTAAGTTGGGGACTCAGCATTCAACTGAGCTTGTCAGCTCCCAGCCTGTTCCATTGCCTTGATGATTGCAGTGCAAATTGTAATTGTCTCAGTAGTTTTGCAGATGTGTATCCACCTGCCTTTTCTGAGAAGGCTTTGCCTGCCAGATACCCTATAGCTTGAGGAAGAAGAGCTCTCCAGCTCAGATGGGAACTGCTGGTGAAGCTCTTGGCAGCCTCCCTCAGGGCAAGTGCCCTGAGGCTGGGCTTCACCAGGCCTGTAGGACTGATGCCACCCATTCTTCTGCTTCCAGATGTTCAGACACACTGACAGCCTCTTCCCCATCTTGCTGCGGACCCTCTCAGATGAGTCAGATGAGGTAGGTGCTGCAAAAATCCTGGAAACTTACTGTCTCCACATCTAGCTGGGCTTTGGGTTTTTTGGTGGGACTGAGGTATTTTGTGAGGCTTGGCCAGTGTTGGCACTGAGGGGTTTTATTCTGTTGGCCAAACTTAAGACCCAATGCAGAGCCTGCAGGTACTTGCCCAGCTGAAAACTTTGCTGTCTTGGGGGTTCTCTGATGTATAAACACTGTTCTCCATCTCTGGGAGTTGATCTTCAAAGCCAGCTCCTAAGAATCCTTTTTACCTGCAGATGGGGCATCACCCGTGGGACTGGGGTCGTGATAAGAACCTTGTTGAGTGGGAATTGAGGTGCTTTGCAACAACCTCTGTAAAGATGCAAGGGGGATTGTGTCCAAGCTGGCACTGCCAAATCCATATTCATGAGGCGTTTAGCAGCACCCACTGCTCAGACAGCAACAGCAGCATTGCCTGGCAGGGCTGCATAGATGCCCAGTGGCATCAGGTTGGCTGGGAACCACTCAGCTTGGAAGTGAACAAAGATAGTTGAACAGCAAACTGAGCCATCTTGCTCTGCTGTTGAGCTCTTCATCTCTCACCTCCCAAGGTGCTGCACCATTTTCCTGTTTCCTTGTCTTGCTTTTTCACCCTTCTGCTCTGGTTCCAGTCATCTCAATTTTAGTGGTGTTGTTGTCTTATCCCCCTCTAACTTGTTCCCTGGAGCATTTTAGCACTTGGGTGGGAGGCCAGCAGCATGGCCCACAGCTGGCCCAGGCGCTGGTAGAGCCTCCACCATCAGCTGGATCCTCTTGCCCGGAACTACCAATGATCTTGGCTGATTTCTCATCCCAGACCTTCCTCATGGAATAGAAATCACATGCTATGTTGTGCCTTACATGCTCAGAGCACCAACCCCCAATGCTGCAATAAATCCCATGTGTGAGGGGTCGTTAAGAGAGGAGGGAAGGGAATGAGCAAGCAAGGGAATGACTTGCAAAGGCAAGCAACTGCCTGGCCGTTTTCCATCCCCTGCTGCTTACAATGCAGACCTTTCCAAAAGAGTCCCCGAGCACACATCTGCCTTTGCAACGCTCTAGAAAGCCTGCATCTTGCAGATAGTCTCTCCAGCTTGGCAGGAGATCTCAGTGAGTCATGTTGCAATTACACTGCTTATTAATATTTGAAAAAAACAGTGAAGAAAGGACCCTGGTGGTGCATTTCCTCCATGTGACATAACTGGGAATGGCTCAAAAGTAATTTTAAGCTGATTTATTTAATCCTGGCTTCTATTTATTTAAATGTTTGGAGGTGGCTTTTTTTTTTTTTGTAAGGAAATCCATAGACGAGTCAATCCATTAAACACCACCACTCAGCTGGCTGTCAACCAGATTTGCTGCTTTCTGCAGAGGAAATAGAAATGGCTGAAATAGTAGAGAGGTTTAGAGCTGGACATTTTTGGGAGTGATGAGGACACTCTGAGCTAACTAACCTGCTATGTCAGTGCCTGTTAGGAAAGGGGATGTGGGGTGCTTGCTTAGCCAGTGCAGTATTTGTGTGCAAAGTCATACTGTCCCACATCACCTGCAGGCTGCGATCCCCCTGCCTCCCAGAAGCTCCTGGATAACAGCCTGGGGATCACCTGGTCAGCATGGGGGCCTATGTGAGCTAAACATCAGCTCTGATGAAGAAGCATCTCCCTCCTATTTCCAGATGGGGCTGTGCATGTTGTGTGGTGTAGCATGGGGTGTACACACATCTTCAGAGGGTATTTGTGCTTTGTCCTGTGATACTGCCCTCCCCAAGGGAGCCTGCTCGGCAGCAGTGTCGGTATCATCTTTATTCCCAACAAGGCTGAACATCCTTCTGTATTGCCTAGAGTTCCCCTGGCCCCTGTACACAGTTTGGAGGCTACCTGTCATTCTGCTGATGTGTCCTGGAGCAGTTGTTTGTCACCAGCTCATCACCAAAGGACAATCTGGCTTTGGAGGGTCAGTGCTAGTCTGTGCATCAGACTGAAAGACTGTACTCAGGCACCTTATTTTTAAGGTCTTGTCTTGCTGAGCTGCTCTCAGTCTCTCTGCACTTGCCATAAATAATCAAGCTCAAAGCAAAGGAAGACTCATGCTGGATGGAGCCAGATCCATGCCCCTTAAGTTCTCACCCCTGTTTTTGTCATTCAAGTAGCACAGGGTGTTGCACCACCTCCACTGTGCTGAACAGGGACCAGTATCTCATGATGCATCTGCAGTGTCCTGAGTCATCTCTGCCATCTCTCCTATTCCCCTTCCTACCCAATTCTCCTGTGCCAGTAAAGAAATGGTCAAGAGACGTAGTTAAGATTCACAAAGGCAGCACAGAGAAGCTGGAGCAAAGCTGAAGCAGGCAGTTCCCTTTGATATGTAGACAAGTCGGGATCCAGGATTCCTGGCTGTCAGATGCTGTGCTGCTGCACTGCGTCACCTCATGCTGCTTCCTGTGCTTTCCTGACAGGGAGATGTTCTGTCCTGCATTTGAGACCTGCTTTTGAAGGCAATCTATAAAAGCCCTGCTTAAAATTTGATGTGCTTGAAAACTTCCTTACAAGACGTAACCGGATCCTGCTGGGAGTGGGTTTTTCTGCACTGTCTGCTCGGTTCGTCTGTAGGAGCCTTGCTGCCCTGATGGTAGGAAAGATGAAAAGTTAGGAAATGCTGTTTGGGAGCAGTGAGTGAGACCTTTCCACCTGCAGGCTAAAGGCACCACTGCTGATAGGCACTGCTGAAAAGAAGACATGTTCTTCAAATTGCCTCCTTCTGCAAGTTCATGGTGCAAAGGCAGCTTTGGATGTAGTCTCTCAGTTCCCTGGATTCTGGGTGGATCCGGGCACTGAGCTGAAGTGAACACAACAGGAGCTGAGGCATTTCTGAGAAAACTGTGAAGCAGTGATGCTATTCGGTTTCTTTCTTTGCTTTGTTTTCCTTTTTCCGGCTCCAAAATGGAGTGTTTTTTTTATGGCTGAACGTGTTCCTGTTTGCTTATCTGCTCCCTTCAATCTTGTTGGGGGTTGAAAGTTGTGCTGGGGCTTTT
Source organism: Hypocryptadius cinnamomeus (assembly GCA_013400635.1). Classification (NCBI taxonomy): domain Eukaryota; kingdom Metazoa; phylum Chordata; class Aves; order Passeriformes; family Zosteropidae; genus Hypocryptadius; species Hypocryptadius cinnamomeus. The sequence goes on along the minus strand of VYZP01051617.1, from coordinate 40,096 downwards.
GTTTGAGTCATGCAGGAATGACGCATGAGGTGGAGCTGGTGTCTGTTGTGAAGCAGGATAGACTCTGGCTTCCTCAACTCTGCTAGCGTGAAAACCTGCCTAGTGACTGGGCAAGGCTCTGAGTACAGAAGCACTTCCTTCAGAAGTCTCCTGAAGAGTTGGTGACCTTCTCTAGAGAGAGTGAACTAAGCCTTGGCTGCTACTGACTTTGGAGGGCAGGTTTAGATGAGTTACTAAGAAGAGGTTCTTCCATGTGAGGATGGTGAGGCACTGGCATGGGTTGCCCAGAGAATCTGTGGCTGCCCCAGCCATTAAAGTGTTCATGTTGGATGGGGCTCTGAGCAACCTTATCCGGCAGAAGTTGTCCCTGCCCATGGCAGGGGGGTTGGAACCAGATGGTCTTTAAAGGTCCCTTCCAACCCAAACCATTATGTGATCCAGTGATGTACTTGAACCTCTACATGGCCCTCAAGCCAACTTCCCACAAGAAGCTGAAACGTTCTGCCCTCTCTTGGGCTTCCAGTATTAAACTAGAAGAGAAGAAAACCCTGGGATAGTGGTATACTGATAGTCATCTCTTTCCTTTGCATGTCCTGCTGCAGCACTGCAGGGTTTCAAAGCCAGGTCGCTGCCCTGCTCTGAGCTCTGCTGTCACACTGAATCCTGGCGAACTTCTCCTGTCGCACCCGATCCCAGTACAGTGACGCTGAACAAAGGCTTGTGCCAAAGCAAATAGCTGTCTTAGTGTGGCTTGGTTTGGAGCTTTGCTCTGTTGGGTTTAGAGCCATTGTCCTCCAGCTCCTGGCCTTTCATCTGCCACAGCTGAAATATTGTGACCTGATGCAAAGCAGAGGGTGTAAGCTAAAGACTGCAGAGAGGAGAAATGTAATATCTGTATGCCTGACTTTATTTAAACTTTTTTTGGTGGTAAAGCTTCTCTGGAGGGAGACTCAAAGCTATGAGGTACTGGCAACTAGCTAGGAGGCAACTGCTTTTCAAGAGGGACCCTGAGGGTGAGCTTGGGACTGAAATGGGGTATAAAGAAATGTGTATAATTCCAGTGGGATAGTGGAAAATGTGCTTAGCCTGGTTTGCCATAAGTGGAAGCAGCCTGTAAGCAGAAGTTGAGGTGATGCTTTCTCAGTGGACTCAAGACCACCTGGTTTAACAATTATCTGTGTGCTGCATCCTGCAGAAATAGGAAGTTTCTTTGTGGGGAGTATGACCCATAGGGAGCTTCTTGGCTTAGCCCCAGTTTCAGACCACAGTCTCCTAACTTACATATACATATGTATATGCAGTCTATGCATACAGTGAGCAACTGGGGTAAACTGGCCATCTGGGCTTGAGGTGGTGCTTGTAGCATTCCTGGGTGAAGTTATGGAGCAGACTAAAACCACAGAAAACCTGATTGCCATGGAGGACAGGCAATCTCTGTCCTGGGAAGCTGACTCGGAGAGGGTCTAGGGTGGGATGGAGATGTAGGATGCAAGATTTGGTGAGTTGGGCTTTGGGTGCCTGGCTCCCTGTGCAGAGGGAGGTCGTGGGTGGGAGACAGCAAATAAAAGCAAACCCTTTGCCTGTCATGAGCTCTAGGACTATGGGTGTTGAGTTTCAAGGGTTTGCAGGCATCCAGCCTCCCACAGCATGGCCTGAAGCGATACTCCAGGGCTGTTCCAGCCCCATTCCACCAGCTGGACCTGTGTTGCATCCTTCCCTGCCCTTCAATGCATGAAGAAATAGCACTTGTGGCACTTGGACATAGCTTTGTTGTGAGCATGGCGGTTGGACTCAGTGATCTTAGATTTTTTTTTTCAACCTTGAGGATTCAATGACTCGATGATCCTTGTGGGTCTCTTCCAACTCTTACATATTCTGGGATTCTATGATTCTATGAAATACCTCCTTGGCATCCTGCCCTGACTGGCATCAGGTGGCATGTTAAGCTTCCCGTGCGCCAATTAAACACATTTAAAGGGGTGCTCTGAGCTGTGACAGTGTTGGGTGCTGCAGGCCTGGCCCTCACACCCCCAGCAGCAGGGACAGTGAGGAATCTACAAAAGCAGAAGGGTGGGCAGGGAGTTTTCAGGTTCCAGCTTGTTTTGGGATGGCTGTAGCTCTATTACCAAGTGCCTTCCCCCACTGCCAGCTGTATTTGCTGGTGCTGTGAGCATGTGTCAGCGTGACCTGGCAGGATTTGCCCTGGGGAGGGGAGGAGAGGAGAAGCCCCCAGGCCTTCTGCCTTCCCTCTGCTCCCCATCCTCTCCTGGGAAGGCAAAAAATGTAGATCTTGGCAAGATCAGAGGATAGAAGTTGCTGTGTCGGGGACCTAAAGAGAGGCTTGGTTAAATTGGTGTGGGAAGATTAATGGTGGGTTTTCTTTTCTTTTTCTGTCTTTAAAGCTGGTGGAGGCAGGGGGGATGCAAGTTTGCTTTTCACACTGTGTGTGTCTGGGGCTGGGCCAGCCTCGCTTCTGGCCACTCCTGGCTCCATGGACTGCCTGCCCATGCTCACCTCCTTCCCTGGATACAGCTAAAAGCATTGGAAGGAGGAAAAATATAAAACAAATGAGGCTGTGTTTATGTTGTGGAGAAGGAGGAAGCACCCAGCAGCATCCTTGGCTTTTCCTTGTTCCCACTGGGTCTCTCCACCACCTGTGTTGCCCATCCTGGAAATGCCATGGGGTTTTCCACAGCCTCCCAGATTCTTGGGCCCCTTTGAAATACTTTGCAGCCCTTAATGTTATTGTTTTCTGTCTTGGTAGTATCTTGCTTCAGCTGAATTCCCATCTTCTCCTTGGCAAGAATAACCTGATCTTGAGTGCCCCATTTCATTGCCCAGGGAATATTAGATGTCCACTAGGACATCCAAGGCCACCCAGGAGCATCTCCCTGCTTCACAAAGGCATTTTAATTTACTCCTTTTTTTCACAGCTTATCTGTAAATACCAGCAAGGACAACACCTTGAGGAGGCAGTCCATACCCTTGCCACTGCATGTGTCCCGGGAGCTGCTGCTGCAGCCTGCTCTGGTGTCCTAGGAGTCATCATGTGCTGTGGGATGCAAAGTCTCACTCCCAGGGGTCTGCAGCACATTTGGGGTCTCCTCCCCTTCCTCTGCCTTTGGCTGGGGCCAGCCCAGTTTTCTCACAAGAGGCAAATGCCACCCCTCTTCCAGGGGCACCGAGGCACCGCTTTGCACGCACAGGGAGGTGCATCCCATCCGGCACACACCGTCCGGGGCTGCTCCCCCCGTGCCACTGCCAGCAGAGCTGGTCTCGGCTCCATTCAACCAGAACAAGCGGCAAATTAACCTGACCTAGATCTGGAGAAGCTGACAGTTGTGTGTGCCCTCAAAATCTGTGCTCTGGAGGCAATGCAAGGAGAAATCTTGCCTATTCTCAGAGAGGAGAAATAGCTGCTTATTTATAACTGTCTGAAAACCTGCTTCTCATTCCCCGGCCACCCAGAGCTCATCCTCTTCCATGCTGCTCTTCATCCCTGTACTGGGAATGGCTTGAGACATTGCACAGGTCTCCCCATCCATCATGATGCTGCTCCTTCCTATTTACACTAACTAGGCACACATTTGCCCACAGCAGGGCACACTGTCGTCTGTCTCATCACCACTGGAAAACCTTCCCAGAAATCCCCTGGGGATCAGGAAAATGCTCTTGGGGGGTTGATCCTCCAGGCTGGCTGTCAGGATCACACCTTTGCCTGGCAGCTGGGCAGGGCTCTGGCCCTCGTGCTCCGGCGCTGTCGGTCCGAGGGCCGCTGGGTTCCTGACGGATGGGACCAGCTCGCTCCTGGCGCAGCCGGCCGTTGCCATGGCAATGGCAGGATATTGCTTTCTTACAGCCTCCTGGCTCGCACAAAGCCAGCCGCCAGCTCCAGCTTTGCTTAGCACAGGGATGTGCAGTGCATACCAAGCACTCCTGCCTTTCCTCTGTCCCCAGCTGGGAACCCTCTCCAGAGCATGCAGAGAAGAATCAGCGGGAGCTGGAGCTTCCTGCCTCTTTCCCACGGCTGGAAAACCCCAGGCCTTTGCTGTCTGCTCTTCCTCACAATGGTCATATACTGATCCCTCCTGCTTGTTACTTCCTTCATGTTTTTCAGTTGCAAAATTCAGCCTATGCTGCTTTTTCCACTTCCTGCCTGTAGCCTACCACAGGGGGGATATTCCTTAACCTCTCCAAAGCTTGTGAGGGCCATGCATACCCTCCAGTGGTGCTGGTCACTGCTTCCCTGGCTACCCTGGCCAGAGCATCCTGAGCCCAAGCAGGATCTCAGAGATGGGGCTCATGACGCAGCTCTGAGAGGCTGGATTAAGGATCTGACCTCAAGGCATGACTCTGAAAGCTTTGGGATGCAGCAGGGTTGTTTCTTGCTTAGCCTGGGAGCTTGGTCATGTTTCCTCAAGCTGTCAGAGCTGCTGGTGAAAACTCAGCTGGATGATGTGGCTGGGTGTGGGCACCAGGGCAGCAGTGAGTGCAGCAGGAAGGCAGTCATGAGTGGCCAGGTCATGCTGTACATCAACCCCACAGGGCCTCAACTCCTGGTTGTGTTGGGTTTGGCAAAATGCACCACATGAATGAGAGTCCTGGCTCTTGCCTCACTGCCAGCGCTCGTAGCCAAGCCCTGAGTTCCTTTGCCAGTTTCAGCCAACATGACTTGGAAACCTTCATGGGTGTTATTTCCCCATTGTGAGAGCCTGAGAACCAAGTTGGTGCCTGTTCAAAGGCTGCAAGTTCAGCTGGGTCACATGATTAGCCACTAGAGAACCTACATAGGGCTTCAGGAGACCAGGCATCCTGAGCTCTGCTCAGGGACATCCTCCACTTGCAACAAAACACAGCCAGCATCATTCTGTCTGAGCCACAGATGCTTGAAATCCAGGCAGGGAGAGAGAATCAAGGTCTTCCCTCTGCCAGGGACCACAGACTCCTCTCCCTGGAAGAGGGTGAATGCTGATGATGGCATGATCCTCCCATGCTGGCAGTGAGCTCCCAGCCTTGACAGCATCACAGAGGTGCTGTATTCTTCAGGGACAGCAGTACAAGTTGTTGTCTTTTTTTTTTTTTTACCTGCCTTTGGGAGCTGTGAGTTGAGACTTAATCATGTTTATAGGCACAGGGTCTTCCCAAGCGTGCTGGAGCCTTGTGGTGCCTGTGGCAGGCTGCTTCCTCACCACTGCCTGAACACCATACACAGCCTAGACACCACACTGCCTGCTCTGAGGCTGCTGGGGGCTTGAAAATCAGCCTTAATTACAAAAATAGCCCCAAAAATGCACTCAGCTTAAGATATCTGTGCAAAACAAAAACACAAGAGCTTCTCTTTCTGATTTTCAGGGGTTGTGTTTTCCAGCATGATTTAAAGGAAAAAAAAACCAACATAATTGGCTTTTTATTTTTCCAGGGGGAGGGGTTTTCTATGTTAGCTCAGAAACGAAAACTCCTATATAACTGCAGCTCTTCAGAAAGATGCATTGTGAGAACACAGAGAAAGCCTGGGATACTGGTGGGCAGAGGGTGGTTGGGATGTGCTGTGCCAGATGTTGAGGAGTAAAGACGTGGCAGTTGACCCTTTTTGGCAGCCTTTTTGCTCTGCACAGCCCCGCTGCACTTAGAGCATCAGGGACGGCTGATGAAACATCTCGACCCAAGGACATTTGAATGAAGGGGGACCCAAAATAGCCTGAGACTCGAGAAGGGTTGAGGATGGAAAAAAAAACCCACCCAGTAATAACTTCTCCAGAAGTGCTATATATAGCCCAATTTGGTGACTTCTGGAAAGAAAGAGCTATGAAATCCAAATGGCAGCTCTGCCTTGACATCCTGAGCTGAGCCTTCCCTGGGATGCTGCCTTGCAGAGGGGAGCTGGCTGGTATGTGCCCCCAGAACATCCCTGTGCTCTTGCTGGGATTGTCCCAAATCTGAGGTTATGAAGGGAGCACAAATCCCAGATTTCCACAAAGTGGGACAAGGGGAAAGCAAGCCCTATTCCTGGTTGTGTAAATTTGGTTTAATTTCATATGCTTCCTCAGGATTCTCAGAGCAGAAACTGGGTGTTTTTTCTCTTTTGTCTTTCCTTCCCCATTCCCTCTGCAAACATTTGAAATTTCCACTTGGAGTTTTGTAGGTAGCCCTCTTTTACTATACCTTTCTCAGTGTGCTGGGATTTGGTGTTTGCTTCCCACCCCACCCTCTCTGTATGTGGATTTGGAAGGAAAGCTCACCCTGCACCATCCCTCTCTCCGCAGGTTATCCTGAAGGACCTGGAATTGCTGGCTGAGATCGCTTCTTCCCCAGCAGGACAGACAGAGGAGGGTCATGGTCCCTCCGATGGCTCTGATGTGCGACCTGGCCCAGTGGAGCTTCATGTCCCAGCCAGGGCTGGCCAGCTGAGCTCCTCCAGTGAGTGCCCCTGTGCCACAGCTCCGTGCCTCCCTGCTCCTGGGGTCTCTCCATGTTCCATGGCACCAGTCAGGTTTGCTCAGGCAAAAGGAGAAGCTTATTTTACAGTAATAAATCAATGTCTTCATCCCTACCCACATAGTTTGGGGATCGAGTCTGGCATGGCCCTGACCAGGGCTCTGTTTTTATTTTTACTGCTCTTTCCCCTAATTCATGTTTTGGGGATTTAGGGCTCAGTTTAGCAGCAGGATGCTCCAGAGGCCAGTGTGGAGAGATGTCGTTGTTGTCCTGTTTTTTATGGGACCTTGGGCTCCAGTCTCTTTTCTCCTTGTAAAAGCCCTCAGAGCCCTAGAATCAGTGCAGGGTGAGATGCTGGCTGCAATCCCAGATCTCCAAAACATCCATAGATCTGCAGAGGGATCCCTGTGCCAGGCTGCCCACATTGGCTATGAACTGTTATGTTGCTCTGAGTGTCTGGCAAAACCTCAGGAGAGAGATGAAGAGGGACGATCCTATTTTCTGGGGACTTGAGATTAAAAAAAAAAAAACAACCTTTCATTAATTATCCCGGCACACAGGGAAATTTTTTTCACCTTCCCTTGTCTGTGGTTCATGCTTTACAGTTACTTGGCTTCTCCTTCTCCTCCTCTGCTGCTATTTAAGGGCCTCCCTGTTGTACTCCCCAGGCCAGGTCGTCCCAGCCAAAAGCACATTTCATGTGAGCTTTGGATTGCAAGCCGAGCACTGAGCCAAGGCTGCCTCTCCCTGCGCAGGATGCAGCCACAGGGCCTTGCAAAATCACCACCAGAGTGAGAGGCTTTGCTTTCCCATCCCTAGGCTTTGTTTTCTCTGAACATCCTGGATCACTCACCCCTCCCTGGTCTTATAAATGTCTGCACCAGCGACCAGCTCAGGTCTTTGGCTCTTCAGGGTGGGATTTTTTTTTTTTGCGGATCTACCTGTTTCCTGCTGGCAGCTTTATCTCTGCAGTGGAGAGGTGAGGGCTGCAGAGCTGGTGACCTCCCCAAGCTTTCTGCAAGTCTCATCCATCCTCCCACTGTCAGAAGTGAGACTGCCTGGGTGGAGCAGCTCCTGCAGTGCCGGCCAAGCAGCTGAGGAGCTTCAGTTCAGCTCGCACTGATGGTTGTCTGAGGTTTCCTTCCTTCTGGATGATCTAAAAATAGCAGGCTGGATGGCATGGATCCTAACGACTGCCGTGGCCCCTGTTAGCTATCTGGAAGAGCAACTTGGCTTCACTTACTCAAGTGTAACCTTTAAAAAGAGTCTGGCTCTCCCCTCCTGGAGTAGATCTGCTGGAACTGGAGCTCCTGTTGCCCCAGGGTGGGACAACTTGCCCCCACACAGGTCCTAGTGGGCTCTGGCTTCCTCACCTATTTTCTTCTTCCCTATAATGCACCAGAAAATTGTTCCTTAAGAATTTATTTGGAGCTGAGCTTTGCAGGGTCATTGGCTTTTAACCAAAGGCAGATGTTTTTGGGGAGGGGAAAAAGGAGCTGGTTCGTTGGCCTTGGGCGTTTATCATGGCCCCAGTCCCGTCTGGCTTTGACCACCCAGGGCTGAGACCGGATGGGCTGCTGGGGATTTCCCCCAGGGAAATTGAGGGTCAGAGCTGGGCCAGGACCTTCCTGGATTATGCCTGGAAAATCAGAGGCTCCTGAAAAATACTCCTTTTGCCAGAGGATTGCTTGAAGGGAGGACTTTGTGGAGCAGTACAGTGGCCAGTGGAAATCCCCATGTCTGAGCGTGGTCCCGGGTGGTGAGAGCAAGTGAGCCAAAACTCTGCCCTTCCCAGGCAAAAATCATGAGATGCTAGCAACAGAGAGAGGGTGTACCCCTTTCTGGAGTCACTGATTTTGTACTGGGATAGTTCCCTAGGGTGCTGTGGTTCAGACAGTGCTGTATTGGCAGAAGGATGGATGCTGTTGCCCCATTAGAGTAGGGGCTGCAGGGTCCCAGCACTTCTCCCCAGGGTTAAATCTCTCCATTCCCTTCATCCACTTCAGACAGAGTTGCCATTGAAGCCAGCAATGGGAAGAGAGCTGCTGAGCTATCCCAGCCCGAATCCTCTCCTATCCCAGAGGCCCTTCCAAATGTGCAGTTGCTGGCTTTGCAGGTAAACAAGCAAGGTCACCCTTTGAAATCCTTGAGCCCGTGGCAGATTTCCTGCTGTGCTCTCTGTCCTGGCGCTCCAGGCTTTGCTAGCCAAGCAGTAAGGGCAGGAGTGGAGGTGGAAGGGGCCAGTGCCCCCATGGTCTTCCCTACGTTTCCTCTCTCTCCTTTTCTTCCCTCGGGATGTGTTTATGCAGTTGTTTCCCTGCCATTGAGTTCGGTTTCCTTCAGATGCTGGTTGATTAGTCAGGAAAGCCGTGTCCCACTTCCGCAGCCCGTTCCCAGCTCCAGTTTTTATTTAGCCACTTTGTTCTCCGGTTACGTAAGGTCAGCTGCCCTCAACGCCTTCTCCAAGCACAATGAACTGGGGCCAGCCCAGCTCAGCACTGCCGGGGAGACCCAGCATCTCCTCCTGACCTGCTCTGACTGCCCTGGGAGAGGGTGGCTGGTTTTGGCTTCCAGGAGTGTCTCCTTGGTACCTTCTGCCCACTTTTCCAGGGACAAGGGCTGCAGGGCTGTGCCCAAGAGCGTCCGAGTCTTTGGAGTGATTGTGCAAATGCCAGTCTGATCAGTACAATGGGAATCCAGTGCCTGCTTTGCTTTGAGAGTGTCTTTTCCAACCCTGTGGAAGTCGAAAGAAGTAGCAGATGACCTGAGAGTGGTTGTCACTGAGGTCAGTAGGTTAAGGGAGGTGATTCTGTGCCTTTCTTCCACTCTGGTGAGACCCCCATCTGGAAGACTGCATCCAGATCTGGGGTCCTCAGCACAGGAAGGACACGGACCTGTCATAGCAAGCCCAGAGGAGGTCACAGAGATGGTCAGAGGCTGGAGCACCTCTACTAAGGAGACATGCTGGGAGTTGAGGTTGTTCAGCCTGGAGAAGGTTCCAGGGAGACCTTAGAGCCTCATCCAGTGCCTGAAAGGGCTCCAGAAAAACTGGACAGGGACTTTGGACAAGGCATGGAGTGACAAGACAAGGGGGAATGGCTTCAAGCTGAAAGAAAAATTGCTATTTTAGAAATCTAAAATTCCTATTTTAGATTAAGTATTAGGAAGAAATTCTTCATTGTGAGGATGGCGAGGCACTGGAAGAGGTTGCCCAGAGATGTGAAGTGCCATCCCTGTAAGTGTTCAAGGCCAGGTTGGATGGGGCTATGAGCAACCTAGTCTAGTAGGAGGTGTCCCTGCCCATGGCAAGGGGGTTGGACTAAATGGCCTTTAAATGTCCCTTCCAACCCAAGCCATTCCATGATACCATAGGTGGAAGCCCTCCAGCCTCGTCTACAGCTCTGCTCTGCACAAGAGACAAAAGCTCATTCCAAAAGGATGCCAGACCAGCTGCTGCCTTGCACAGGGTAACTCTTGCACACATCTCTTCCTTCCTTTCTGCACAGCTTTGTAAGGTGAAGCAGTTACAGCCCTTTGTTTCCTCTCCAGCTTGGTCTGGTCTCTCCTGCCTGGCTTCCTGCCGGAGGTGGCGGGGACAGTGCTGCACCCTCTGAGCACCTCATGCTGTAGGATGTTTACTGGGAGTCTGACTCCATATGTGGAGTCACTAAAGTGCCTGAGGTCATTGGTTTCCACTGGCAGACCATGGATATCCCGTAGAGTCAGTGGATTACTCTGGAGGACACTGCTAGAAGTCCCTGAGAAATGTAGTCTGTTGAGTTCAGTCGTGCTGTATCCCCCCTGGAGAACATGCAGCATTCCAGAGTGGAGATATTCTGTGTTAGCAGTTTGCTTTGGAGGGGATTTTAATCTTGGGGGGGGGGATTTTAATCTCAGTGACCCAAACCACTCCCTTTTTGTTGTCTGTTGCTTCAATTGTGTCATCGTAGATCTGCAGAGGTGGCAGCGTATGACAAGGTCCCACCTCCAGACAGTCTGTAAAATGTTAGGGCAGCTTCTGCAAACATCAGGTGAGAGTCTGTAGTGTGCAGGTCCATGAAAGGTAGAAAAGAGAAGGTGGCTTCTTGTCAGGTGGCTCAGATTTGCTAAACTGCTATTTCCAGTGTTAGAGAAGGATAAAAGTGAAACCCTTCCTTACTCATCTTCCCCACAAAAGGCAGTGAGGCAGATGACATCGCACCACTAACCACTTGCTCCTGAAGGAGCCAGTTTCCAACAGTTTTTGTAGAATCAGGAGTGTGACAGCAGGGAGCAGAGGAGCCAAGCAGGCAGGAGAAAAGAGGGCTGTCCTGAGTGCTCCGAACTCAGCAGTCTGGTTCCTGATGGTTGGTGTCTGTGGCATCTCTTTTTCTACTGGCATGAAGCTGTTCAGGAGTGTTGACTGTCAAAAACGTTCTTCTGCCTCTTGGGGAGGAGAGGAATTTGAAAGAAAGGGTGATCTGTTTGTTTTCCTGGATGCAGTGTAACAGCAGAGCTGGGATGCCGTGGAAAGCCCCAGGAGAGACCATCCAGATGTAGTGTTAACTCGCCTGGCGTGCCTCCAGGTATCCTTCCCTCCTGAGATGGTCACAGCATACAGCCAGCCAGAAAGCCTGGGGATTCCCAAATAACAGCTGGGATTACTGATTTGTAGTGGTGGACAAAGGAGAAGTTGGTGGTGTAGATAAATCACTTTAGCCAAGCCCTCCTTTGGAGTTACTTTGCTGGGCTGCCTCAGTTTCCTGAAGATGTTGTGAGGAATTTGTAGGGTGAGGTGAGGAATGAGTTGAAAAACAAACTAGCAGAATGAATATTGGTGTGAAAACGGCCCAGCAAACCACATCTCTACTTATTCCTTCAGGTTGTCTTCCGTATACTTCACCTTTCCATGCAGGAGCCTCAACCCACTCTAAGCTCACCATGAAGCTTAACCATTCCTGGTTTGCATCTCTGCTAGGTACTTTGTGCTCCTGAACAATGGCTGAGCTATACCCTTGCTGCATTTTTGCTTATTGATTTACCTTAGCAGAGAAAAATGGGGCAGTAGTGGACTGCTAACCTTACTAGGAAAACCATCAGGATTATCAATGCCTGCTGCCTTCCTCCAAGGCAGCCATGAGCACAGACCCTGCATAAGGTAGGGGGAACAAGGATCAGCAAAAGCCTGATTTGGCATCAAAATATGTACCCCAACCTGTCTGGGATCCCCTTTCTGTTGAGATGTTGAAGTCTCAGGAATTACAAACCCATTACAAACCCTATAGCCAGGTAGGATGGGGAGAAACATTGGTGTGTATCCAAGCAAAATCAGGCTGAGCGCAGCTCCTGGCCAGAATTTTGGTGGGTGCAATCCAGAATTTTGGTGGGTTTATTTCGTCAGCAGCATCCTGTGCTCTGGAAAGGGGAGAGTGGAGGTTTTCCAGAGCCCAGCTGAGCTGCCGACATGTTCACATCTGTTTCCAGCTACGCCCTGCGCCGGCTTTCTGGGAGGAGGAGGGGAGGATTTGCCTTTTTTACAGCTCTATTTTTATCTTGCTCCGTGAGGCTTTACCACTCTGTGTTTGCAAAAGCTAAAATTCAAAACATCCTGGGGAAGGCTGCCGGGGGGAGACGCTGCACAGATTCCCACGTCGCTGCCCGGGGTTTCGCCGAGCACCATCTGGCAGTGCCGACTCCCACGCCCCTGGCGCTCGGGCGGGTGGAAGGCTCACGGACCAGCTCCGGCTGCCACCGGGTTTATCCCTGTTGCTCCCAGAAGAGCTGAGGGAGATCATTCTCTGGGCTGAGCTGGAAACATGATGCCTTGGGGAAAGCACTCGGGTGGGAAGGATGCTTGGCCTCGCCAACTCTTAGCTTACCCTCCCTATATCCGAGCTGAAATTGCTTCAATTAGAGATTGCGGTAAATCATTTTAGCTAAACCACCGCAAATACCCTTGTGGATACTCTTTAACCAGCTTACCCAGCTTTAGCTCGCTTCGGAAAGGAATCAATTCTGCTCCAATCTTATTTCAATTTGGTTTCAATGGAGTTAAGCAAGTCCACACCGGTTTTAATTAAGACTAGTTTGAAACTAATTATAGTAAATTAATAGAAGTTATGTTTTATGCCAGGGTGAAGTTCAGAACTTTGTGGCTGAGATAGGAAAATCCGAGTTCATGTCGGAGTCTGCCGGGCTCACCCGGAGCAATGTGGGGACACTTTGGATACTGTAGGTCTCGACACAGCTCAGCCCATCAAGCAGCCAGACAGCCTGAATGTTCCAGGGTGATGTGCAATATATATTTATAAGGGCCTTAATATAGATCCCTAATTGCCTGTCTCGGTTGATTTATAGTGTGGCCACGCAGGCAATGGGAACAGCATGAGCCGCTGGTGAGCGCTCAGGGATGCTCTGGGGGTTTGCAGACATTCGCTGTGCTCCGCTCGAGCTGGCACTCATGGCTGGGGGAACAGATGTTGGTATTGACTTAGATGATCCAAGAAGCCTGCTTGTGTCCCTGGCTCTACCCCAGTCTGTGAAGGGAATCCAGGGAAAAGATTTGTTAGCCTGGCATGCTGGGCTGCAGAAGGTTGCTGTAGCTATTGGTAGGACAAGGGATAATGGTATAAAACTGACAGAATACGTTTAGCTTAGATATTAGAAAGAAATTCTTTATTGTGAGGGTGATGAGTTACTGGTACAGGTTGCCAAGAGAAGGTGTGTCTGCTCCATCCCTGTAAGTGTTCAAGGCCAGATTGGATGGAGCTCTGAGCAACCTGGTCTAGTGGAAGGTGTCCCTGCCCATTGCAGGGGGGTTGGAGCTAGATGAGCTTTAAGGTCCCTTCTGTGATTCAGTTATAAGGACCCAGGCTGATGTGGACTCACTTGCAGCCATATAGCTGCGATTCCCACATGCCTTTTGTCGTGTTTCACTGCTCTGATGTTCCTCTGAGCCCAAAATTCCCATTTGTTCCTATTCTAGTGGATGTCTGGACTGAGTTTCATCATTGCTCTGAGCATGGATCTTTCGTCTTCCAGCTCCCTCCTCCACACCAGATTAAAAAAAAAACAAACAGCAGAGCTGTGACGTGCCACCAGCCCCAGCTACGTTAACAGCAGATCTGGCAGGTTACAGATCTGCAAAGTCTTGCTTCAGGGAAAGGGGGAGAGGTGCAAGCTTCAATTAATTATGCCACAGTTTTCTTAACACTTCTTCCTGCTTGTCTCTCGTGCTTCAGAGAAACACTTGACAAGCTGCTCCTACAGTTCTGCCGGGCTGGGAATGCCACTGTGCTGAGCTGTAACCCGCAGGGCAGTGAGCTGAGCTCTGGGCTATGCCAGGAAGGGTTACACCATGGCACACATGGTGCCAGCCACTTCCTAGACATCCTGTAAACAGAGCAAACGGGAAGTTTGGAGGATTGGGAGGCTTTGGAAAAGAACTGCTTTGCCTATTTGAAAGAAATATTGCCTGTTTAAGTTCAATCTGAGGTTTAGTTGAGCCTTTTACAGCCTGGCAGACTCCGACACCCTGGTTTCTCACTCCCAGCATTAGCCCTAGAGAGCACTGGCAAGGCTGCTCTGGCATGGTGTGCCACAATGGAAACCTTCTTTAGGAACATGCAGGCATAGCTGCTGTGCACCAGGTGGGCAAAGGATGGAGAAATGATCCCTCTGGAGTTCAGTCTCAGTGCTCCCAGAGGCAAAGGATGGTGAAAAGGCTCCCTGGAGTGGAGACATGCTTTCTTCTAGGAAAAATAGGGCACAGACTTGTTTTCACCGTCTCTGTATCCCAGTCCTTCTTTGCTTCTAGGCTGGGCAGAAGGGTCCAAGGTTCAGGAACCAGTTGATGGAACAGCAGTACTGAAGGTTCTGCAGACTAGCTGGGATCTGATCTCCAAGGCAATTCTGACTTTTGCATACTCAGCTAATCCAGCAGGTCATTCCCAGTCTCCAGCTGAAGATGCAGGAAATGCTGCACCACTTCAGAGCACATATCTAAAGGTGCTTGTGGCTGGTCTGTCTTGCAGCCATAGAGCTCCATACAGCTTTGTCCTGTGCACAGCAGAAGTGCTGGTCCTGTCAGGGAGGAGAAAAATTGCTGCCTCCTCCTGTTTTTCCTTTGGGATGTGTTTTGGGATATGTAATGTTTGGCTGGAAGGCATGCAAGATGACAGTGAGGCAGAAAGTTGGCTTTGTTTTGTGGAGGGAGCACAGTGCCATTGATGCTGCTGTGGGGCTCAGAGAGACTATTTTTAAGAGTCTTGAGAAGAGAGAAACTCCAAGATGAGACCTTCCTCCAGACAAGGTACAGCACTGGAGCATTGTTAGCTGGTGGGAATGAAGGTGGGATGTCCTCCCTGCTGCTAGCTCATGTTGCAGCACACCCAGGTTTGTGTGTCTCGGAGTTGGTGAGAAAATGGGCAAAAATACACTTTGCAGCTTTGAAAGACAGTTTCTGCCTGGTCTCACCTGCCTTCCCAGACTGTGCTGGTGGGTTCGAGACTGAGCTGCAGGCAGGCACAGTGGGAAGGCAGAGCTGCCCCATATCACCTCCACACCGTGTCTCTGCTCCATTTTGAGCAGTGCTGAGCAGCTGTAGTGACGACACGTGGGGCATGGCTGCATTTTCACACTGGGTACTCCCTGCCTTCGAACAAACACACCTTTGTTTTGGAGCACATTGGCTCAGCTGGATCCCTTTTTTTTTCCCTTGCCCAGATCATCTTCCCTGCAGCTGAGGGGAAACTTGATGCGATGGTGAACACTTGTGCTCGGGGAGCTGCCTCCTTCAAAGCCTGGTTTGGGGTTACAGATACACCAAGGGGTGGGTGAGCACACAGCTCCAGCAGGAAGAGGACACCGGGTTCTGGTCAGGATGACCTTGTATTTAATTTTCCTTTTTCTTTGGCTCTGTATGTTCTCTTAGATGTTAAATCCAAACCTGGGGAAGCTACCCTGCCTATATCTGTGTCATTGGGAGAAGCAGGATAGAAAACAGACCATCAGCTTTTCCATCAGCTTTCCTGGGCTTTGGCAGCTTAATTACATCTTTAATTGGCTGCTCCGTGCTCCGCTGAGTGTCCATAGAAGCAGACAACATCCATAAATCAAACTGCTCAGGTTTCCTTTGGTTATCTGATGGAAATAGTGTGTGGAGAGTAGCCTTGGGGTGCTCGTGTGTGCTGGCTTCCTTCCTTACCACAGTTAGACGTGGCCTTTCTGAAGGAGAAATTAAGGAAGAGAGCTCCTCTTTTTGCAAAGTCGCCTTTGAAATGCTCTCTCCAAACATTTGCTTTGAGCGCTGTCTAGCTAAATAAACCATCTCCCCTGGGGTTTCACTGTGGGAAAAGCAATCTTTACCTGCCAGCTCCCTGCTCTTGTGTTTGGAGGGCATATTGCCCTGAGCTGGGAGCTGCCCCTTTCCCTGCCTTCCCTGCCAAGAGTCTCAGACCAGGACAATCCCTAAGCCTGGAGCTCTGCTGTGGTTTGACCAGTACTTTATGGTAGCCCTGGGGCGTATTGTATATGACACTTGTACCAAGTGGCTCCTGCTCAGGGAAAATCACATCACTGAGTGTAAACCAGTGTCTGTGCCATGGCCTGGGGCTGAGCGTGTGTGTGTCTGCCACTACGTGCACACTGGGCTCAGAGCGTCTGTGGCTTATGGGGTTGGATTACAGGCTCTTCAACTCATCAACAATCTGGTGGTTTTGGAATGAGTGTACATGCCATATCTGAGGAGATGGGATTGGCTCAATTTAGAGCCTCGGGCACTCCTTCTTCTAGAAGCTACTGAAGCTGAATAGTTCTGAGCTCAAGCTCAGAACTCTCAAAAATCCCGTTTAAACCCCAGGTGCTCCTTCCAGGGCTGTGACCACCATAAGATGGGCTGGAGAGAGCTAAGACAGGGCTGGCTCTGCTTGAACCAAGCAGATGTGGTTATGTGAGGCTTGAAAATCATTCCATGCCCCTGCCCTTGTCTTCTCAGTGCTGTGACCATGTGACCAAGGGTGTTTGCTCTCTCATCAAGGCTTTGGCAGCAGGGCCCTGGCAGCTCTAATTTGCTCTCCCATTGCCTCCCCAGGTACAAAAGGCCTGGAGTGCTCACCCTCCACCCCCACCATGAACTCCTACTTCTACAAGTTCATGATCAACCTGCTCAAGCGCTTCAGCAGTGAACGGAAACTCCTGGAAACCAGAGGAGCCTTCATCATCAGGTCAGAGCACCCCACCAGCCTCACTGAAGCCCCTGAGCACCCCTGGATGGGTGGAACAGGGATGGCAGGGTCAAGCAGCCCAAGTACTACATTTTCTCTGAGCCAAAACCATTTCCTCAAGCTTCCCTTGCTCTCCAACAAACGGTTTTGGAGCAAATGGGATTTGCCTTTCACATGTCAAGGCACCATATTTCTCTCTCCCATCCCCGGAGGCAAAGTGGCTCCTTATTAAACAATGTTGTCAGAGCCTGTTTCGTTAAGACACAACTAGACCAGCCGGAGCAGGAAGACAGGCTTGCACTCAGAGTGCCAAGCTGAGTGAGTCCCTCCAGCCAGCTTGGCGAGATGCTCGCCCATCCAAAGCCATGTGTTTCAATGCATAGAGTTGGGAGATTTTGCTTCAGCTTTTTAAGGAGCTGTGGCGGAGGCTGGAGAGCCAAATGTTGTGAAGGCTGGAATGCCAAGTGTCGTGGCAGCTGGCAGGCAGTCATCTTTATTGCAATAAAATCTGGGGCAAGGGATATCCATTCCTCAGCTCGCTGGGAGATAACAGGGTTAATGGTCGAGGTGAGGTGGAGAAATCAGTGAGGAGGTTGGTAGAATCAGCTGGCAGGACCCTGGGTTTTCCTCCCTTGTATTCAGGGATGTGGCATCAAAATGAGCGGGGAGAGAACATGAGATACAAGCCATGCTTCTGTGGGAGAAGAGAACCACCTCTCCAAAGGCACAGGGGTGTGCCAGGTACCGATGAAGAGGTCGCATCACTGCAGTGGGAAAATACAGCATGCAGAGCTCCCAAAATTTGCTAAGCTGAGCTGGGTGTGGAGTTGTATCTGCTTGGGCAGCAATTTTTGCCTAAGTCTGGATTCATCCCAGAGACAGTATCCCACTCACAGTGTCCACTCTCCTCTCACCAGTCATCACAGCCCCTAGGATAAGCCACCTTGGCAAGGAAGTGGCCTCATGCTGTGTTAGGGAAACAGGGTGACCAGAGTGACTGTGAGCCTGGGCAGGGTCCCATTTAAAAGCTCTCCTGTACCCTGGCCACCTCCAGCTTTTTCCCTCCAGCTCTGGCAGGAGGAGCCTTGGCTGGCAGGCCCAGCTTTCCCAGCAGCCAGCCAGAGGCGCGGTGGGACTGGCTCACAGCAGCTCAGCAAGCCGAGGCTTTTTACAGTGACTCATGCCCCAAAAAATCTGGTAAAGCAAAAAAAAAAAAATTTAAAAAATAGATTACTCTGTCCTTTGTCATGTCACATTGTTGCTCATGTGGGGTAGATGCAGGACTGGAGCCAAAGTGGTGGTTCTGGGAGGATGAGCCATACCCTCAGGTACCAGTGATTGACTCTGAAACCTACTGGTGGCGGGTAAAAGACTGGTGTTAGCTAATATCTCTGCTGCTTCCAGAAAAAGCAAGATGAAAATAGAGGAGAAAAACTTTTACAGGACTCTCTGGCAAAGATTGATCTCTTGCTGGAGAGACTCAGTGAATGTGGGAGCCTCATGGAGCTATTTTTAGCCACTTTTCAAATTGAAGCCGTATGCGCGTTCCCACGTTACATCCCTCCCCTGTCCACAAGCCAGCTCAGCTGTTTTGCACAGCAGGGTGAGTGAGAAGCCAGCCTCATGTTTGACTTAAGAGATGCTGGTGATGTTTCATCCTGAGCTGGAGAGCGCAAGGGGGATGCTTGAGAGACTGGGACAGCATCTGCTGAAGTGTGGTCCGGGACCACTGCTGCCTCTTTCCCAGGCTGGCCTGGGAACACTGAAACAGAGAAGGGAAATAGACCTGTTACATTTAGGCAATGATTTCCAGCTGAAGGATTAGTGTTCACAGGAAAGGGAAATGGGGGACAGGGGTTTTATTTAAGCACAGCACAGCAGTTTTCCCTGTCACGTTGCTGGTGGGCAAATTCAAAGGTCCATGAGACCACTTCGGGGATCTGCAATTAAAAGTAGTTTATTTCTAATCCAACCCAAGTTTTCAAGTTTGTTCATGCTTGGTTTCTGACTCCGAAAGGACTTTAGTCACTCTCCTGATATGTCCTCAGAGTCACAGAGACAGAGGTTATAGTACGTTGTGTGCTTGAGGATGGGAGTGGGGTTTGACCAGTGATCTCTGCAGGAGATGGGACCATCTCTTGCTCTGAAAGGACCTGTGATCCCCAAGACAGGTAGAACTGCTCCAGAGCCTGCCTGATGCTGGGAGATGGGTGGGAGAAGTACCTGCAGCCCTCACTGGCAGAATTCACCTATCTCTGCTCAGGCAGAAATAGGGGCTGTGATGGGTGGTCTTGCCATCAGTAACCCCAGTCCCAAGGTAGGTATCTCAAGATGCTTTGCCAGAGAAGACAGGGTGGAGCTAAGTAGAAACACAATCTTCCTTCAAAATAACAGGGAAACAGCTCCAAAAACTTCTATCATTCATAAGGAAGCATCCAGAGAATTTCTTCTCCTTTTCCTGTGACCACCAGGCTGGGAACAACCCAACACTGGCACATGGTCCCTCTGCCAGCACTGTTTGTGCATCAAAGAGATGGATCAGTCTGCTGCCTTCCCTCCCAAGTGGGATCCAATACCCATCAAACCATGGTGTGATGCCTCATCTGTGCCAAGGGCTTTAGGATTAGGATCCCCTCAGCCCTAGCAGACCTCACAGAGAGAAAGCCTATGGCTGTGGTGGAGCTCACATGCCCAGCTGAGCCCCAGCAGGAAGAGTTGGACTTGATGATCCTTGTGGGTCCCTTTCAACTCCCTGTCATCTATGATCTGTGAGAAAGGAAGAGCAACATCCAGGAGAAGGCTCTTCAAAGTTGTTTACATGCCCCATGAATGTCTGGGCAAAGGGTTTGCTGAGGGGATTCCAGTGGTACGAGTCCCATAGAGTCTCATGCTGTCCCACCCCTCTCCCCTGGAGGAGGAAGGGAAATCTGCTCCCATGATCTCTTCCAAATACGTATTTTTTGTTTAATTTGGCATCAGTTTTGTGCATTGCAGCTGACAGTTTTCCTTTGGGGGTCCATTCTCTCTTACTGTCACTTGTGACCTTTTTTAGGCTGGAAGTAAAATTAGTCGCCTTCAAAACTAAGAATACCAAGTGCTGCCTTCTCCTCTCAAGCCAGGCATGTTTGCACTCAGACGTTGCTCCTAAAGTGTTGTCACAGGCAGGAGCATCAGTTACCTCCCACTTTGATAAGCACATCTGAGGCTTTCCACCCTTCTCACTAATTGCCCTGGCTGGCACGTGGCTGTCCTGGATTCACCAGAGCCCTTAAGCAAGAAGCAAACATTCCCATTCAGCTGCTGACCTCTTGGAGCAGCAGAAGAATGCGGAGGAGCTTCCAAAGCATCACATGGCTCCTTGGAGCAGCACGGCTGTCCTCCAGGCAGGAGCCCTGTGGAGGGAAAGCTGCTTGGCCGGTCAGGAGGCGGGCAGCAGAGCGGCACCGAGCTTTTCAGCTCACACTGAGATTTACAGGCTGGATTTAATTCCTGTTGGTTGGTACCAGTGCTGCGGGATGGGGGGGATTAAGGGAGAGGTTAAGCCCTACTGCATGGACATCAGTGTTGCTGCTCCGAGCACAGTGTGAGGATAGGGCTGGCTGTCCTTCCAAGGAGCTGTCTTCTCCCCTCAACCAGCCCCCAGGGCTGGTTGTGCAGTTCCTGTGCTGTCCCCAGGGTCAGTCTGAGCACCAGAAGCTGGTTCAACTGGCTAAGTCAAGCCTAGTACCAAAGCAGCTGGATTTTTGCTGCTTTCTGAGATGGAACAGCTTAGACATTCATGGCTGATGTACCTTGCCACAGCAAATGAGCCCTCTGGGGTATGGGATGTGCTTGAGTGGCTGGAGACATCCCTATGCATGTCGTGTGTGGATGCTTTGAAGTGCAGGGCTTAATTTTGAAGCCCAGCAAGGCCATTTTCTTGCAGAGCAGTGGCACCCTGGGGCAGAGAGGACGCCTGAGTCAGCACTTTGCTCCCCAGGCACAGCCTGCACGCAGGGGTTGTCTCAGCTTGTTTTATAGAGCTGTTAAACAAACCTCCCCACTGCCTGGCACTTTCTCACAGGGTGTTTTCTGAGGTTAAGCTGCTTGGAAGACGCCCTGGCATGACTTTTCAACCACTTGGCATGTGATGCACCTGGTGAGACTTGCACATTTGACTGGGGATGGTCCTTGGCCTTTGGGGGTATACTTGAACCCTGTGGGGACTGGCCAGGAGGGCTGACTGGCTCTGCATCCACTCTGGAGGACATAGGCTGGAGCATATAAGGTTGTTCAGCCAATTTATGGCATTAGCTGCAGAGCTGGAAAATCCCAAGTCTCGTGATGGAGCCACAGATTTATACTTCCAGCAGACGGGAAAAGTTCACCTGGCTGGAAATTCTGACTATTCTTGAGATCTCAAAGCCCTGCTGGGATGAGGCCAGCAGAGAGCTGGATAACAAGGGCAGAGCTGAGGACAAAGACTGGCAGGTCACACTGGGTGCATGAAGGGCTGTACATGATGCCCTTGGGGCAGGGGTGGCCAGTCCCTTTTTTGGGCATGACAGGGCACTTCTGCCTCTGAGAGGCTGAGGCCAACTGTACAATACCAGTTTCTCCACAAAAAGTAGTGAAAAAGACACAAAGTTCAGTTTGAACCTGCAAACCAGGATGAGGAATCAGAGAGGAGGGGAGCAGAGGGCTGGAGGAGCATGGAGCACAGCCGTCCACCCGATGCTGTTGGCAGGCCCGCAGCGAGGTGCGTGTTAAATCGCTTTGGACTGGCCTGCCTGGCATTCCCAGGGCCGTGCTCTCCGTCTGGGGGAGTGGGAAGGAAAGGGCTGCCTGCCAGCATCCCAGTGAGCAGGGCTGTCGGGAGGGAGTGGGATGGGGGTTTAGCTGCAGGTTTGGATAGCAAGGGATGCGCTGGGGATCCTGTACAGATGCAGTGGGTGTTTGTTTTGGTAATAAGGGGATGCCACAAGCACAGGATGCCTCTATAATGCAATGAGCCAGTGTCCCCCCAGCCCCATCCTGGCTCCCACCTCATCCCTAACCTTGTCCTTTCCTCCTGCTGTCTTCACTTCCCAGCCCATCAGTGGAAGAGGCTCAGGAGCTGGAGCTAACCAAAACCCTCCTCTTCTCCCAGGCCTGGATGCTCTTGAGCTCCTCTGGATACACATTTTCCTTGACCAAACACCCCAGTACCTCCTGATGATCTGGAGGCACCCAGTGCTGGGATGCAGGACCCACTCCTCTTCCTTCCTCTGAATGTGCTGATGCCACTGTGCCCCCTCCAGCTCCCATTGCCAAACCCATGCCCTGAAAATCCCTCTACAAGTGAATCAGGGCTGGAGGGGGGACACGTGTCACCTCTTCCTCTCTCCCACCCTCCGTGCCACTGCAGTGCAGAACAAAACCTGCGTTTGTTTTTGCGGGAACCATTTGGCTTGTACTCAGCAAAGTGAAAAAAAAAAAAAGAAGGGGAAAAAAAATGGAGCCTCTTTGATAAACTGTGATATGAACTCGGGTAAAATCCAAACAGCTGTGAGTGCTACAAGGGAAGCTTCTGTGTCGGGAGGCAGCGAGCCTGCGAAAATCCACTGCTCTGCCTGCCAGGATGCTCGCTGGCCGCCTGCCCTCCGGCTTTAATGAACTGTGCACTCGCCATCCCCCTCCTCATGCCTCACCGAGAGGAGGAACAGGAGAAAGCTCTTTAGTTTGTGGTTTTTTTGTCCATTGCAAAGCAGAAAGAGGGACTCCCTCTCACTCCAGGCCCTGGCCAGGCACAGGGTGATGGAGCAGGGTGGTAAACATACCCAATGCTGCAGAGGTCATTCCTCTGTGCCTCCTTTTAATTCTCCCTGCTCCCCAAAACCTTCTCTCCCCAGTTTGCCATATAAAACCCATGCCTGGAGATCCAGAACAGTGCTACAGTGATGTGGTGGCAAAGAGGCTCTGCTTTCCTGCATTCTCCCTCTGTTCCAGGCTTGCACTGTGAATGCCCTCTGGATTCTCCTCAGGCTCCTATGGGATTCTGGAAGGAAGCCAGCAACCCCACTGTACCTCCAAAAGCCCTCAGCTCTCAAATTGTCTCTTTTACATTGCACAGTGAGCTCCACAAGCCCACAGGAGCATGTGCTTATTGAGGTTTTAAATCACTGAGGCTCTGGGACATCATTCTGGACTCTCTTGATACCCTCCCAGCCCCATGAAGCAGGAGCCAGAGAGGGGAAAACCCAGTTTCCACCAGAGTAGAGGTTGGCTCTGGAGTCGCAATGCCCCAGCAGTCACCAACAGCATGACCTTCACAAGGGAGGAGCCTGGTTGCCCTGTCAAAGAATTATCCCTGCTGGGAGAGCAGGAGCTGGGCCAGCCCTGGCTGCTCCCTCCTGGGGCTGTACCCCCAGGGAAGGACAGGAGATGCCTCCACTGAGCTGCAGGGGCTGGATGAGCTGGGGTGCACCAGGTCCTGGAAATGAGTTTGCTGTGCTAACCCACCAAGGCTGCTCCAGGAGCAGCCGTACTTGGAGTTGCTTGGAAGGATTTGATGGGTTTTCCTGTAGAAAAATGGGAACCACATGTGAGCAGCAGTGCCGGCGTGGGCTGGGACTAATTTGGGTCATTGAGAGGGTGGAGGGGAGGCAGGGGAAATGTGCGTAGGAGAGGAAAACCCTCACAAAATGGCCAAGTTCCCTCAAAGGGCAGGTCCCCAGGTAGGGATATCTGCTTCCTCCCAGCACTTTCCCTAGGATCACAGCAGGAATGCTGTGGAAAAGCAGGCTGTGGAAGGAGGGAGCTGGGGGAAGGTGAACTGGACAGTGGGGAAAGGAGCCCACAGCTTCCCTGCTTGCTGACTGTCATGTTCTGCAGAGCAGGGATTCAGCACAAGCAGCTTCCAAAGTGTCTCCCAAATTTTCTTTGCCTGGCTGATGGGGTGACGACCCTCATCATGGGGAAGCAGCTTAACCTGTCTCATCCTGTTGGTTGGGCTCAGGTCTCCTGATGGTGCTTCCTTTTCTGGCTCTGCAGCTGTGACAACTCAGTTTATTCATCTTTTGGAGGGAAGAGCCAGGACAGGAAATCAGGCTGAGTAACAGTGTTTTTCCCCCCACCCATCTTCCAGGGGATCTTGTTCAGTTATCCCCCAGGCACAGGGCACACTGAGTTAAAAACTGAGAAAAGCTCACCTCAGCCAGTGGGTCCAGCTGGACACTCTGCTCCCAGGAAGGGATGTCCTCAGATAAGATATCTCTGGATGGGACATCTTTAATTTCCCACTGAAAGCACAGAGCTGTGCAAAAGCCACCTTGGTTGGAGTTCCTGCCATTCAGTGTTCCTTCCCTTCGTGCATGAGCTGCTCCTCATGTTTAGCTGCACCTGGAGCTGGTCCCCTCCAAGCACTGGGTGCTCTCTTAGGGTCCTGGCAGGGCCGGGAGCATCCATCTGCTCTCCTCTAATGCATCTATGGGCTTTGGAAGGTTTGAGGGAGCAAGGCTCTTCAGGCTGCATCCCTCCTTGGGATCCCTCCAGGGATCCTGGCTCAGAAGGCAGGGCAGGCTTTGTGATCCAATGCAATGCTGAGAGGCAGCGGGCATGGAGGCAAGCCTGGCATTAAAGCTGAAATAGCATCTGGGATGTCTAAACCATGGCATAAACGGGGTCTTTTTTCAGCTGACACTTGAGTAGGAAGTGCAGCAGAGCTCACTGAGTATAACTCAGGGCACCTCCTTCCCTAAGCTCCAGGATGTGCTTGAGTTGTTGGCAGAAGAGACAAGGCAGCTTCACCTCCCACCCCAGGGTACGCTTATCCCTGAGCCATGGGACACTGCCACCTCTTCACAGTCCCTCTTTTCCTTCCTTCTGGAAAGCTTCACTTTCAAACACAGAGTGTATTCCTGCCATAGTCTATCCCTCTGCTTTCTGAGGTCTAGAGATAGCAGGACCATTTTCCCTCAAATTTGCCTTCCCTACATGGGCATCCAAAGGCTCATCCATCTGTAGGACAGCAACCTGCTCCTTGGCCATGCTTTTAGGAACAAAAGCACTTTTATTTCTTCACCTTAAAGCAGAGTGATAGGGAAGGGTGAGCAGGGACCACAGCTCCCATCTCTGTACAAACTGTGCATGCCCTGAACAGGATCAGTCTCTCCCAGCTCCTGTTGCCACAGCTTTGCACCCGCTCCTTTAACCTATTTTATTTGCAGTGATGAGAAATTATAGGGGGAGAAATAAGGCGCTTGTCAGTTTTCTTGAAAATTAGGCCACAGCTGTCAGCCTGAAAGGGAAGCGGACGTCTCGAAGGAAGGATCTGCTGCTGCTGCTGCTGCTACAGTTCTCCCCCACTCCCAAGCCAGCCCCTACCCTTCCTCCCCTTCCTGACAGAGCTTGCCTGAAAACATCAGTTCCCAGTGTAAGTGCCCCTCTGGGAACAGGTTCTGGAGGGCTCACTTGAACGTGAGTTGTTCCTCTCAGCTGTGGTGGTGGCTGGAGCCAGGCACGTGCTCCAATGCTGCTGCTGGTGCCTCCTGCCTGGGGCTTGAAGCCCCAGGAGCCCAGGGCAAGACTTGCATTTGCCATCCATTTTGCCATCGAGTCACTGGAAAGTTTAAAAGCTGGAAAATAAATGCTTTGGGCGGGTAATTTGCTTTCCTGGAGGGTTTGGAAGGGGAGGTTTGCCTGTTCTTCAAGTGACGTTCCTACAGGATTTTGTAAGCTTTGCAGGTCGTCAGTGACTCATCAGTGCAGGTGCTCAAGGCCAGGTTGGATGGGGCTTGGAGCAATCTGGTCTAGTGAAAGGCATCCCTGCCCGTGGCAGGGGAGTTGAAATGAGATAGGTTTTAAGGTCCCTTCCAAGCCAAACCATTCCAGAATTCTATGGGCAGGATAGCTTTGTCCATAAGTCACTATAAAGTTTCCTCAAGGAAAGTCCTGGCACACACTACCTTGAGCAGCTGGAGACTGGTACTGGTTGTCTGTCTAGTGGTCTTCACCTTGGAGGAGCTGTCACATTCATCTGTGTTATGCTAAAAGTTGGGCCATACCTTGGGCTGAGTGGACTATCAGGTTTCCAAATTCAGTTGTGTTTTAGCTTCTGGCCCATTCCAAAGGATATTACTCTTCCTTCTCCTTGCTACAGCCCTGTTTCCCTCTCCTTTTTGGTACTGAGCTGCAGGTATCTCACTGATCATAAAAAAGTCCAGAGGTGTTGGATATCTGCTTGGAGAACTCAAGGTGATCTCATTGAAGGTCGCTGTTCTCCAGCCATGTCCAAGGTGGGAATAGGGCTGGGTTCATCACAAGAGGGCACATCAAGGTGGATGTGCCCAGCTTCAGGCTGGACTGTCAGCTTTAGTGTGCAGCAGGGCAGCCATCCTGCCAGCCAGGACAGGGACCTCCCGGTGGCCTGATGTCCAGGGAGAGCATCAGGAGGAGCAGAAGCCACGGGCTGAGGCTCTGCAGGATCAAGATGCTGTTTCACCAGTTGAAGCTGGCCTGAAATACTAATGTACACTTGTGTTCCTCTCAGGCATCCGTTTGGTTGCTGTGGGGATCCCCAGGGATCCCTGGGGAGTGCCTTACGCTGAGGCAGCCACGGCCCAGCGCTGAGCTGGCACCACGGCTCCTTCGGCAGTTGTCACACTGACGGCTGCTGCCAAGCAGACGCTCCGTGGGAGGCTTTTCTTGTTTGCAGTGAAACACTCTGCACCTTTCCCTTTTCAAGCGAAGGCATCGCAGGGCTTGTCTCCTCTGGCTTTCCAAGATCCACACATCCCCTCCCAGAATCCACACATCTCCTTCCCAGATCCACACATCTCCTCCCAGGATACGCACATCTCTGGTCTGCAGCTTTCACAAGTTTCCCTGGGGAGCTTGATAACCATTCCAAGAAACCAAAGCTGATGAGGGTTCTTCTCCTCCCCAGATCTGCCTCCTGGACAGAAGGAGTTCCCCTGCTCCTAAACCTCCCAAGCCCTTCAAAATCCCCTACATAAAATGCTATGAATTTTGTAAAGCAGGAACTGCTGGGGTTGCTATGGTTTCCCTTGCCCGGAGGAGCAGCTCTGGAGCCTGGATTCAGGAATGGAGGGGATTAAAATGGAGGACTGGGATTTTCATTGCTGATATGGAGGGAAAAGATGGGACAATGACATCCTGCTGCCTTCCCCATTTGCTCTCTTCTCCCCTTCACATCCTAATTTTATTGATGCTTTCTCTGCAAATTCCTAAAGGATCCCAGCTGCTGGGCCAGGCTGGGGATGTTGCTTTTGCTGGCAGGAGAATTTCAGAGGGATAGGGAGGGGCAGTGGATATCACAGAAGCTGTGGATTTCCTGGTTAGGTGGGTTAAGCCAGGGCATCTGTTGGGGAGCCTGAGGTGTGGAGGAAGGGTGGGGGATAGCCTTTGGGAGGAGAGAGGAAGGGAGCAGAGGAAGAGGAGAGTTGGGAGGAAGTATGGAGGGGCTCTGCCCTCCTCACAGCTGTGGAAGTTTTTTTGAGACCCATGAGCAGAAAAGTGGAGCAGAACCCCTCAGAGCATCACTCCCAGGCCTCAGCCAGCTTCTTCCACAG
Organism: Hypocryptadius cinnamomeus; assembly: GCA_013400635.1. Taxonomy (NCBI): domain Eukaryota; kingdom Metazoa; phylum Chordata; class Aves; order Passeriformes; family Zosteropidae; genus Hypocryptadius; species Hypocryptadius cinnamomeus. The sequence goes on along the minus strand of VYZP01051617.1, from coordinate 12,909 downwards.
CTCAGGCTCTGTCCCAGTTGCTGGAAGTGGGACGAGACATGATCCTCTCCCTGCTGGGGCCCCGTGTCTATTAGCCCAGAGCTAATAAAGCAAATCACTGGTGCTTAATGAAGAAGCACCTGCTTAATTGAACACAGCGGGATGGTGCTCAGCATGGCCAGGCAACGGGACAGGACCAGTGTTTTCCTCCAGGCACCCCACAGATCCCAGAGGAGGAGACGGTTCTGCAGTGAGATTGGATCTCATCTTACTTTTTTTAGATTTTAGGGAAAAACAAAGGTTCACCCTCTTCAAGCAGGCATTGGTCTGGCCTGGGCCTCTGCCACCCTGTGCCTGCATGGTGGCTCAGGACTGGGGACGGGGCTGAAGTGGTTAAAGGGACGAGCGGGCAGGATGGGAACTCTGACAGCTCCCTGAAATGATGATGTTTAGATTAGCCGGTTTCCAGGCATCAAGTTGTCAAAGCAAGAGGGCTGGGAGGGACGCCGGGGCTTGTCCTTAATTGGAGATGTGGCTCTAAAGCCACCCCATCTTGCCAACATCCTCTGGGCTCCAGCACGCTGCCCTGCAGCAGCTCCCTGCCCCTGCACAGTCCCTGTTCCACTTATTCCCATACCTCATCCCGCCCCACCGGCCATTTGTGTGATGAGAATTCATTGTGATTGACATTGCTGTGCTGGCAGTTTGGTGGCTGCTACATCAGAGACACAGGGGGACCCTAGAATGTCATGGGCACGCAAAGCTTGTGGTGACCTCTGTGGCTCTTCCCTTGGCCAGCCTCATGTTGTCAAGGAGTCCATAAGGCAAGGGGACAGGCAGGTCCTGTGACTGCAGCAGGGGCTGGAGGTGACCTGCTGGGTCCCTTGGGAGCCCCACAGTGGCTCGAGGTGTCCCCGAGGCATCGTCACGCTGCAGGTGGATGCTGCCTCCCATCTGCCTGCAGCCACATTCCTTGGCTCTGTAGGAAAGGCTTGAATAACCCTTTTAATTTAAGGAGTTAAATTTTAATGCCCTGGATACCACATTTCATTATCGCCATGTGCCTGCACTGCCGGCTGCATAACATAACCAATGTGTGCCATGATGCTCTGCAGCTCCTGCCTCCCTGGGGACACTTCTTGCCCTCTTTTTTCATGCCAGGAGATCCCTGGTGACTCTGGGTCCCCATGGGCAAGGGGATGCACATCACCCATAGGGATGCAGGGAGAGCCTTAGGGAGAGACATCTTGCTGGAATGATGCTTCAGGGGGATTAGCCAGTTCTTTTTGTTATCACATCATGTATGTATGGGGAGATATATATATTGAAGGTGTGTGTGTATGTATATATATATACACATATTTATGGGATGTATATATCCAGGATATATTTATGGTGTGTACATATAAGGGGTATGGCTCCCTCTTTCCATCCCCTCTGCCCTGTTCCCTTCCACAGCCACTCCACCGGCATCTCAGTTGAAGCCACCTGTCCTCTCTTCAGCCCCTTTCCCTGCCTCCTCCCAGCCAGCCTGGCGTTCCCCTCATGCCATCAAAGCCTCCCAGGGAATGGGCTCCTGGGGACCCTCCCACCCCACCAACAGCCGCCTGGTGCTGGCAGTTAGGCTCAGCTGCTGGCTGCTGTCACAGAGGCCAGCAGCTGCAGGACCAGCCAGTTGTCCCCTCCTTTGGGGATTGCTTTTGGGATATGCCGACCAAGGGGCTTCATGGAGGGGAGTTTGAGGTCTCTGCCACTGCCATAGGAGGATGCTGTGCACTGGCAAACTCATTCTGCTGGTGGATCCCAGAGAACCTGGGGGCAGCTGGACGGGCTGGTGCCCAAGTGGGACAGCATCCCCATGAGGTGACATGGCTCTGAAGCAGAGGGACAGTCTCCACACAGCTCCTTCTCTAACACCCCGACAGTTTCCAATTCCCCAGTGCCACTGAAAGGAGCGGGGAGAATCCCAACCCTGCCCCACTAATCAAAACCAGGCCTGAAATTAGAAAGCAGCTCGCATTCAGCCCCCTGCTCACTGCGAGCACGGCGTTTACCAGCCAAATGGCAGAGCTCCTATTTATGGAAAGCAAGAGCCTTCCTTTTCCATGGAGGACCAGTGGAGGGGGAACCTGAAAGGCATCCCTTTTGTCATGGGGGAGCTTTGGAGGTTACTGAATTGCCCTCAGTGCTCCCTGGCACTGTTTTTCTTGTTTAAGTTCTTGCTATAGTCTTCTTGCCTGGAAGGTGTAAAACACCGGCTCCCCACTAGCCATGAGCGTTGCAGCTAGTCCCAGCTGTACTGGTGCACCCACCACCTCACTGTTGAGAGTAAAACTATCCCAGTGTTTGTCCCTGGAGAACCCATCCCTTCTTTGGGCACATTAAACCATCCCACTTCATGGTTCAAGTGCCCAGCACAGCTGCTGGAGGCAGCTTGGCAGGGCTGGGGCATCCAGTTATCCCCCCTTGCTGGAGAAAGGTAGCATGGAGCCACCTTACTCCTGGGCTGGGCTTGGTCCTGCTTTGCTGCAGCTGGCAGTGACTGGATCCTGCCTGCAACGCTGAGCTATTGATTTGCTTTTGGCTCCATCAGCCTGGACTAAAAGCCTCTGCCTTCCCCTTTCCTCCCTCCATGCCTCACTTTCCCACCGCTCTCCCTCCTCCAGCCAGCCTGTGTCCAAGCGGCGAGAAATCAGGGAAGCGTTTTCATCCCCATGAATGCAGCCGGTTACGTAAGAATAATTGGGATAAATGAGCTTATTTATCACAGCCCGTTCCATTTTAGCGGGGTCCGGGGCGATCGCCGGGTTGGGTTACATAAAATCCCGCACAGAGCATCTCATTGTCCAGCGGCAGCCACGCGGGATGCGGGAGCTGCCGATGGAGAGCAGCCAGGGCTGGGTGAGGAGGGAAGGGATTATTTGGCAGGACGAAGAGGTGGGAGGAAGATGGGGGGTTTCTTCCTCCGTGTGTTGAGGAGGGAAGATCTGTTTCTTCATTCTCCTCCGGTGTATCTGAACCACCAGGCTTTAGGGTATGGTCTTTGGAGTCTAACTGTTGCCAAATAGTCTTCCTCTGGTATGTCCTCACAGGAACAGGGGCTGGAAACTCATATCCTTCCTCCTCCTCACCCCAGGAGGTGAAAACATGACTTCCAGGCAGGGGACCTTCAGGTGTACCTCCTATCTCCAAGCCAAACCAGGTAGCTAGTGAACACCTCCCACCCAGCAGCCCAAGCAGTTGATCCTTGTTTTACCTCTTAATCCTCTCAGAGATGCCTCCAGGGGGAAATCTGAATCCAGCTAAAATTACCTGGTGGGGAACTGTGTTTGGTAGGAGCTGGGGGAAAGCAGAGTTGCTCTGGGGAATGCCTTGCTGCCAAGGTTCCCTGTCAGCCCATGGGGTAATGCGGTGAGCCAGGGAGCATCCCATTTTCAGGAGAAGCTGGGATGCTGGGGAGCTAGGTGGACTTCCCTGTATCCCTCCAATCCCCACACTGGGGATCTGAGCTGGCGCTGGGCAGCATTTCAGGTGTCCTCAGACAAACTGCCCAGGAAGGCAAGAGCCTGGAGAAAAACAGGAAATCCCCAAATCCAAACAAATGTGGGAGAAAAAAAAACTGATGGTTTTATTTTTTTGTTTCTGGACTAAAAAAATGTTGAAAATCTTGGGAATGCCTCAAGGTTTGTTAAGCAGGACATTCCTGCTGTGACCCAGCCAGGCTGATCAGCGTGGGCCGCGGTGCCGGTTACACTGTTTTGGGGAAAGCACTGCTGGCAGGATATCCAGTGGAACAGAGACATCTTCCAGCTTCACCAGCTCGATCTCCGGAGCCACTCAGCACCGGATCTCGTGGCAGCTGGGGCATGGAGGAGTTCAAAGAGCAGCCTCTGGCTCCAGGACTGCCGGGTTGCACAATGCCAGGAGGAATTGCTTCACCCCACTGGCTGCACTCACTGGGCTGTTCCCAGTCTGACTGGACCATCACATGCCATCTGCAGTGGTGCTGCTGCACACTCACTACGCTGGTCAGGCTGGAAAGTGACACTGAAACCTCCTGAGGGAGGTCATGGGAAGGCTTGGGGTGGCATGAGCCATAGTAGTGGGTGCCAGCAAGGTCCCAAAGCAATATGACCAGGGGCATGTCTTAGCCCAGCTGTGGCTTTTTGTTCTTGTCCTGGTGTGAATAACTGCATCCTCCAAATGCAGAGCCTGGTATTGCCCCACAGCATCTCCCTTCTGGTGCCACCACACTCACCCAACCTCTGGTGCACCCAGATCTCCTCCCTGGTCCTCTCTGGAGAAGTGGGCTCACATCAGAGTCTTGACTGTGCTCATTGACCATCCTTTCCCCCTGGTTTCTCTCCTCTGTGATACACAGGCAGCTTTGTCTACTTCTGAATGCAGAGAACATCTTCCACTCCATGGCAGACATACTGCTTAGGGAGGAGGATCTCAAATTTGCCTCTACCATGGTCCACACCCTCAATACCATCCTGCTGACATCCTCCGAGCTCTTCCAGCTGAGAAACCAACTGAAGGACCTGAAGACCCCGGTATGGGCAGCAGGAGCAGGCTTAGCAGCTGGAGGGACATAATGGGGGTGGTGGGGACCTGGCAGCCACCTGGGAGTGTGTCTTCCTGCTCAGTCCCTGCCTGGTGTGTCCCGGGGTAGTAGCTTGGGCAGCCTATTTACTCATCCACCCTTCAGGAGCTGAAGATGGGCTTGGAGGTTGTGCCCAACTCTGCCCAACTCTTGCTTTTCTTCCTCAAATGGGAATGGGCTTACTGAGCCCTCAGGCAGCTGCTGCCTCCCTCCATCGGCCCCTCCATGGGTTGTGGGACAGGTGATAGCAGGAGGAGAGTCCTGCAGTCCCTCAATTGTCCCTCCCAGGAACGTGCCCACAGGATTTGCTGAGCGGCTGACGCCAGCACCAGTGACATCCAGTGAAGGAGAGAAGGAAGATTTATCCTCCTCCTTCTCCTGCTGAAAACCAGTGATGCAGGGGTGTCCCCTTGGGTGGGACAGCATCATCCTCCAGCCCCTCATCCTATGGTGGACTCAGCAGCCCTGAGTGCCACCTCATCATGCTGTCACCCCAAAGTCCTCCTGGCCTCCATCTCCCGAGGCTGAGGCTCATGCCAGTGCCAGGTGGACTTAGTGGGTCGAGAAATGTCCCTTTGTGTTTTGGTGGCACTTGCCAGCCTGGCAGGTTGGTGCTGGGTTCCTGGGGCTCTCAATGCCGTGTCCGTGCTCCCAGCGGTGACCAAACCCGCAATGGTTCTCTCTTTCCCCAGGAAAGCCGTAACCTCTTCTGCTGCCTGTACCGGTCCTGGTGTCACAACCCTGTGACGACCGTGTCCCTCTGCTTCCTTACCCAGAACTATAAGCATGCCTACGACCTCATCCAGAAATTGTATCCTTTGGGGATTTTCTGCCAGGGTAGGGCCTGAGCTGGCCCTTAGTCCCTCTGTGGCAACCAAGGTCACCCTGCAGGCCAGCCTAGCCTCCTGCCTGCAGCCCATCATTACCGGGGCAGGGCAGCCTGTGCTGGGTGTGTGCCAGCTCCCTTCCCGTGGTGTCATCCCTTTTTTTGTGGTGAAAAGAGAGGAAGGCGTGCACTGACTGAGCCTTGACCTTCCCCTGCCCAGGAGGGGAGGCTCCTCAACATCCTCTTCCTCCCAGGAAGATGAAGACTTTGGCCTCCTGGCCTGGTGAGGAGCAGGCATTGCCCAGCACGGCACAATCCCCGGTGAGCTCACCATCTGTCTGCAGCAGAATGATTATTTTCATGTGCCAGCAAACCCCAGGCCTCTCTGAGTAGTTTTCCAAACGAGGAAGCTCAATAACACGCTCAAGTTCCCTTCCCAGTGCACACCGGCATTCCTTCTGGGAGATGCACCATCCCCGTGGGCCAGGGGTAAAAGCATGTATCCTCCCCTGAATGCTCATCCTGCCTGCTCTCAGTTTTTTGGGCAGCCTGCCTCTTCCTCTATACCTGCTTGCTCGTCTGTCTCCCTCCGTCATCCCCTGGCCACCCTACAGACCTTTCAGCCCTGCCTGCGTGCAGGCCCTGCCTGTTCCCTGCCCGCTCACATCCCACAGGAGCTGTGGATGCAGGGAGGCTTTGGCAAAGCCGTGGTCCGCACCAGGCATCGCCCTCGTGAGCCTTCTGCTGCTGCCCGACCACCTTTTTCCAAGGTAACATCCTTAACAGCCACACGCAGCGGGGATCTGGAGGTCACCGTGGATTTCCTCACTGAGGTGGACAAGCTGGTGCAGCTCATCGAGTGCCCCATATTCACATGTAAGGAGGAGACCCCGGCTGGGGCAGGGGCAGCGTGCGGTGCTCCCCCTCCCCGCGCTTCCATCGCAGGCGGCGGCCGCCGCACGAATAAATAGAGCAGAAGTTATGAGACTTCTTGCCGGGAGGTTTGCCCAGCGCTGGAGCTGCCCGCCGGGAAAAGGGCACGCTGGCAGCACGGGGGGGCAGCGTTGCCCCCCAGATATAGGTTAAGGGAGCGAGCGGCACTGCCATCCAACAAAAGGGATGGGGGAAGGGATGGGAGGGGGGCCTGGATCACACTGAGCATCTCCAGGGGCGCACGAGGAGGGCGTCAGATGGGGGAACCCTCTGTGCCACCCTCGGATGCACAGGATGGCATTGTGGATGCTGCTGGGGCCCTTAGCATGAAAAAAGGGTGTTTTTTCTTGAAATGAAGAGTTAAGCTCTAAAAAACTAGCTGATGTTTTCTCCAGCATCCAGCAATGTGAGTTCCCCGTTGGGTAATGCAGTTGTGCCTGACCAGGGACTCAGGGGTGTGACACTGGGAGCCAGGATGGTGGCAGAGGATGTGGCAGGGTGACCTGTGGCTGTGGGAGGATTTCTCATTATGTCAATTTGCTGCCCCTGGGCTTCTCATTGAAGGTGTAGCAGGGCACTGACGTTGTTGGGAAATGTCCTGGAAAGGACTTTGCGGGTCACCTATATAGGTCCAGGATGATATTGGAGAATATTTAAGGGAAGAAGTTTAGAGCAGCTGGGCAGTAGAGACCCTCATTCATGCTCCCTTCTGTAGACCCTGTCCCATATTCCCAGGATAACTTTCCCAATGTGTGAGGCACCCACATGTCTGTGGTGGTTTTGCATGCCTCAGAATTATTCATTGATGGTCCCCCATAAAGTGACATCCCTGGTGATGGCTCCCTTCACTGGGAGACACCAGCAGTACAAATGACAACCAGGAGGTGAGATGCTGAGACAGAGACCTTGCCCCATCTCCTGGGCTGCCTCCTTCAGCTGTATTTAGGGCTCCAGAAGACTCTTCTGCCGTGAGCACAGCAAGGGATGGAGCCAGAGGGTGGTTTTGCCTCTACTGAGTGGAAGTGAGGCCCAGCACATGTAACCCTCAGAATCAAGCAGAGGGGATTCCTTCTGCTCCAGAGAGTCCCCAGGAGGGTGTCACCCAGCCCTCTGGATGTGGTGCTCCAGGGTGGGTATTTCTGCTAAATCTGGAGAAGCTGAGGAGCAATCCTGTGTCACATGTGTGTTCTCAGGCAGACAGCATGAACAGCCTCAGGGGTGAGTGGTATCAGGAGTGACATACTGAGGAGCCAGTTGCCCCCAGGGGGCTGTGTCAAGGAGAGGGACTTTGGGGCACCATGGGACACCAAGATGAATGGGTTAATGAAAGGGGAGAGGGGTGCCATCAGGTGCCCCTTGGGTTCACTGGCAGAGGCTTAGGCTATCAGAGGGGGTGGGAGGAACCTGCTGTTGCAGCTGGAGATGAAGTGCATTTTCCCTGCCTTCCCATCTTCTTCTGTCCTCTTCCAGATCTCCGCCTACAGCTGCTGGATGTGAAAAACAACCCCTACCTGATCAAGGCCCTCTATGGCCTGCTGATGCTGCTGCCCCAGAGCAGCGCCTTCCAGCTCCTCTCCCATCGCCTCCAGTGTGTGCCCAACCCAGAGCTCATGCAGACCACGTAAGTGCTGGGGGGACGGACCGGCATCAGCATCGGGGGCTGGATCAGCTGTTCCCCACAGCTGAGCATCCCTGCATTCCAGGCTCAGCCCCGATCCCGGGCTCAGCCCCATGCTCTGGCTTTCACCCCCCAGCTCCGTTGCGGCCGTGGCTGCTCCTTGTCCCCATGGCTGGGAGTGTTGGCCAGGGGGGGTTTTTGTGTCTATATTTGGTAACCCTGGGAGGGCTGTGCCTCATCCACAGGCATTTGGCATCCGGGATGGAAAATTTCACTTGTGGGGTCGCTATGGAAACGAGCAGAGCTGGGAAGGAGGTTTATGGAGAAAGACTCCAGCAGCTGGGGGGGGCTCCCAAAGCATCCCCCCTGCAGCCTGGACAGCCTTCACAGCACCCAAAAGGATCCTGGCACCCTGCTAATGCCTCCGGATGGCTGCTCCGTTCCCACTCCTGGCCTTTGGGGATCCCTGAGATGTGCAACGGTGGCATCTCCCTGGGGACCAGCTGAGATCCTCATGCTCTTTGCCCAGGGGTGCTGCCAGTGGGATTTGCTTTCCAACCCTTGGCTAATGAGTAGTGGGGGGGCTTGATGATAAAGCTGGCTCTGCCTTGGCGCAGCCCTGGGAACAAAAAGAGCTCCCAAGATGGGCAGGTTTCTGAATTAACCCCCTGCCGCTGTTGCCGCTCCTTGGCTTTTAACTGCTTCCCTGGGATGGCTTTTATCCCTCATGGCCTCCGGCACTGAGCTCCTACCCACAAACCAGCACTGATATTTAATTGGGGGGGTGGAGAGGGGGCTGCATGTGCTTCCCCCTCCTTTTTTCTCCCCACTAACCCTGGCAGTGGGGGCTTTTCGAGCTGTCAGACAGCCTGAGCATCTGATTAACTCTGACCTACATTCCTTCAAACACCGAAGCCGGCTTTCATAACCGGCCAGTCCCAGCTGCCCCTTCCCCAGGGACATACCAGGGCCACCAGAGCTGCCTGCCATCTTCCCATGGGCATCCTGTGGCTGGTGTCTGCTCCCTCCTTGCATAGGGACAGCACAGGGATGAGTATCCATGGCTGGAACCCTGGGGAGCCTGCATTTGGAGGCTCCAGCCGTGGGTGCTCATCCCTGAGGAGTGTCACTGCTGCCACTGGATGTTTTTTGCTCACTCAAAGAAGCAGACATGGAAACTGAGGCATATGGCCCTGGCATCCTTATCTCACTGCTTTTGACTGCAATGGGTTGGGATAGAGAGGAGTATGTGTCAGAGGAGTTAAACCTCCCATGTGGGGCCAAGATGCAGATGTCCCTTGTCTCCTCCTTGTCCCAGGACCTCTTGGGCTCTATCTCACACCCTTAAAGGAAGAAAATATGTCTTTGGGGGTATTTTATGAGGCACCAGCATGACTAGGATTTGCTGAGCTCAGCTTCTTCAGGACAAGCTTTTGGTGCTCCCAGTGCTGGATGCTCACAGCACCAAACATCCCCATCCCCTTCCCCACCCTCTCTCTTCCCTGCAGGGACAACACCAAGCCCAGCACCAGCTTCAAGAGAACAGCAGCCTCCAACATCGACTACACGGAGCTGCTGCAGCACTTTGAGAAGGTCCAAAACAAGCACCTGGAAGCAAAACACCAGCGAGCCGGGCGGGCAGAGCAGCTGGACCGGCGGGTGGTCCTCTGAGCACCCCTGGCCCCGTGGGTGTGCACAGTTGCTGGGGCAGGGACCAGGGGCACAGACCAGGGAACAGGCACACCGGTTGCTGGCCACCGGAGGATCTGGTGGGTTTAATGGAGATGGGCAAGCGCTCAACACAGGGCTGGTTTTACCCCCCACTGTGTGTATGGACGAGGGGGTACCCTTAGGCTGTGCCCAGCTTTTCCTGTGGGTACTGGGGGGACATGGGGAAGGGTTGCCCGAGGAGAGGGGCCGGGGTAAAGCACCTCATCTTCTCTTGCAACGGGGCGAGGGAACTCCCCTTTGCTTTGCTAATGCCTTCCCCGTGACTGTCAGCTGAGCGCCCAGCCTGCTGCCAGCAGCACCGGAGGAGGGGAAGGGAAGACGGGAGCAACCCCTGGCCTTCCGCCCTGGAAAACAAGCACGCAGGGCTGCCAGCCACCTCTCACCACCCTGACTTCCACCCTCTGGTTCTGAGGCCCTGCTGGAGGTGGCATCTCACTTGGGGAGACACTCCTGTGCCTGACACTTGGCCCCCTCCCTGCATTCACACATCCTCTCTGAGTCCCCGGCTCTTGGCAGGGATAACTGCACAGCTTCAACTCCCAGCCGGCACCAGGGGACATGGGGAGCAGTGGACCTAACCCGAGACTCCATTCCTTGTTCCTTCATTAAGCTCCCCGTGATAAAATAAACAAGCAATGCAGAACAGCCCATTCCTTCTTGCTGGGCTTCCCATCATAGTTTTGTTCCAAGTGGAGCCAAAAACAGAGCAAGGGCAGGGGATGGCATGGAGCATCTTGCTTGACCCTGTGCCCTGGGCTGGCCCAGCCCTGCCACGTTGGCTTGCCAGCAAGCAGAACTTCTCCGCCTGCTCTTCTTCCCAGCAGGAAAAAAACGCCACTGAAATTCTTCCAGGCCACGGTCACGAAACCGCAGCACAGTGACAGGCATTTTCCTGGCCCTGAGCAGCCGCCGGTGTTGCCTTCATCCTGTCCTGTGGCACTGAGGGACCCCAGCACGTGCCAGACTGCTGCGGTTTGGGGGGACACCGTTGCAACTCCTGCATGTTTCAGGCCCTCGCTTGATCCCAGGAAAAGGGCGGTTGGAGGAATTTGTGGAGTTTTTATGGCTTCTGGCCTGTTTACAGGGAAGACTCTCTCTGGCAATGGGTTCCCCAAACAGCCCAATACCGGCGCTGCTTTGGCCAGGATAAAGACATTCCTGTCATTCCCGGCAAATGGCTTTCCAGACCCAGTCACGGCGGGTTAATTTTAACAGCCAGCCCTCAAGGATGTGTGAGCAGTGGCTTCTCAAGCCAGCCGGTGTCTCAGGGTGCTGGGGGGTACCTGTTGCTGGACCCCTGGGTCATTATCAGTGTGGGCCAGGGTGGGCTCTGCCTCACTCCTGCCAAGCTCATTGCTGCTGAGCAGCCTCTTTCCGCACTGAGGGACTGGGTTTATGGAGAGAAATTCCAGCCGGCTGCTGGAGTGCTGAGCTGTAATTGTTTCCTTATGGGTGGCTCTTGACCAACACCGTCCAGAGCAGTGTGGGCATCATCAGCATGGGATCAAGACTACTTTTCTGGCAGGAGGGGGAATAGTTGGCTCAGGCTGAAACCCTTGCCCAGCTGAGCGTCATTGCACTGTGAGGGGTAGGGAGGTTTGTCGGGGCTCAGCCTGGCAGCCCCAGATCCCTGGAGGCTGGGGCTGGGGCCTCGGGATGCCTGTGGGAAGGGTTTGTCTGCTGGCAGACCATGCATTTCCCATGGCTCCCTGATAATCGAGTGTACGGACACATTTCAGAGCTGTCGTGTAATTACTGCGGAGGGACTTCACCCTCCAGCACATCTTGGAGGGTCAGGAAGGCAATGGGGGTCAAACACCCTTTGGGGAGAGGCAGCATCCCCCTGGTGCCTCCAGAGGTCTGGGAATGCCCCCGGCCGTCCTATGGCATCTCCGAGTGCAGTGTCTTCACATACTCCCTGGGGCTCTCCTGCTCCTCTCCCAGCACCCCAAGATAATCGCTGGGGGTTCCTACGCCGCTACGGGAGCAAACCCCGATGCTGCCCCCACCAGTGCCACATGTCCAGGCATCCCTCGGGTCTCCCTCCGCTGTAGTCCTGGGGCACACCCGACCCCCTTCCCTCCCCCAAGAGCATCCCCGAGAACCACCGGGGCTGCCCCCTGCCCCCCGCTCCGTCATCCCTGCGCGTCCTCCGGNNTGTCGTGACAGCGCTCCCCCCGCACCATCCCCCCATCACCCGGCTTCCCCAGGCAGCCCCCGCGCTGCCGCCGGTGCCCGTCCCGCGGTGGGTACCGAGGCTCTGCTGCCCAGCCGCGAGATGGGGATTGGAACCCCGCATCGGGTATCGGAGCCCGAACATCTGCCCCACAGCGAGCATCGGGGTCCCACATCGGCTGTCAGAGCCCAGCACGGGTTCCCAGAGCCCCACATCAGCCCCTTACTGGGCATCGGAGCCCTGGAGATCGCAGCCCCCCATCATCTCCATATCCAGCGTTGGATATTGGAGCTCCATCCTGGGGATTGCAGCCCCACATCATCCCCAGATCCATCACTGGCTATCGGAGCCCCGTTCTGGGTGTTGAAGCCCTGTTATCCTTCACTGGGTATCAGAGCACCATGTCGGGCATCACGGTCTCGCACTGGGTGTCAGAGCGTGGCACAGGGTGCCAGAGCCCCACATCAACCCCATAATAAGCATCGGGGCCCTGCATTGGGCATTGGAGCCCGTACTGGGGGTCCTGGCTCCATATCAGCCCTGTATCCATCCCCAGGTGCCTGCCCCTTGTCGGCTGGCACAGACCAGGCATCACTGCCCCTCACCAGGGACTACTGGCCCCACACCGGGCATTGCCACCCACTTCAGGCATCACGTTGTCCCTGGCCCCCCTGCTCCATGCCCAGCCTGGATTTCTGTCAGACCCAGTGGGGTTGACACCAGTGGAACAAAAAGGTCCCCTAGCTCCTTGATCCCATTTCCTAACCCGGGAAGAGGATATTGCCTCCACCCTCCCTGGGAGCAGGATGGGGCCATGTTTAAAAAAACCTTTTTGTTTGTTTGTTTTCATTTCAAAAAAATAAATTAAAAATGCTGGAGGGCATTTCTGACCAGAGGCTGAGTGGGGAGGAGGGGACCAGCCATGTTTCTTCATCTCGGGGGACCGAAATTCCCACAGCCAGCTCCAGCACTGGGGTTTAGCCCTAGTCGTTTTTGGGAGGCAAACACTCTCTTCCTCCTCCTCCTCCTCCTCCTCTTCC
>VYZP01051616.1:3530-33575 GCA_013400635.1 Hypocryptadius cinnamomeus | reverse complement strand
TTATATCAGTAAGCCCTTTAATAGCCCTACATTTTAAGCATGATGGTACTCCAAAGAGCACCATGGTCTCAGTACCAGGTGGGGTTCAATTAAGTGCCACAGGAGAGAGTGTCTTATATCAATCAGAATTAAATTGTCCCCAATCTTATTAAACACATGATATCTAACATGACAGGGTCAAGAAGAGCAAACTGTCAGCAAACATAAATATAAGCTCCCTCTAAAAACTAACATACTGAATCAATTTGTGATACAGAATCATTTTGTGATAAAACAGCAACAATGAAATTGGATTAGAAAGGCTTCAGGTCTCACTACATATTTAAAATTCTATTTTAAAATGCAATTACCTTAATACTGGCCATGGATAGAGGTGTTTTTCACTTCAAAAACTGTAGATTTCCACACTCATGGCTTTCCCATCCATACTTTTACAAGACTTGCAATCCAAGGAAATTAAAGGGCTTACTGATATAACACAAAGTGAAACTCAAATCATATGGAAACCATGTGATACAGTTAATGATTTGCTATCTGTCCTTCTTATGATTGTACTATAAAAATTGTATTATAAAAATTTTGTATAGGAGTCCCTGTCAATAATAAATACTAAGTTTAACAGACTATAAATTTATCTTCAATAAAATAATTTAACAACTTACTTCCTCACAGCAAAAAAAAAAAAAAAAAAAAAACCAATTTGCCCCTGTATGTTTCTGTATCTGTGTATTCACTTTCAAATTTAGACTTCAGTTCATTAGACCTGTTGGGCAAAAGTCAATTGATATTTCTGGAAACACATGTGTGTGTGATTATATGCATATGTTTGCTTGTATATATATTCATTCATTCATTCATTTGTACACCCATGTATATATCCCAAAGATTTATACAAAAAGAACAATCTTTTTGGCTATAATTAAAAACTGTAGTAAAATGCACTTTAAAATAAAAATCCCTTCTGTGCCATGATGCATGAAGAGACTGCATGTGGCCAAGGACAGGTGATTAAAACTGTTCTCAGATGTTTGCAAGAGTCTGCTCCAGCTGAGCTGTTGTTACTCAACATGAAATTGTTATGCATGTTTAGAACAGCTGCAGGGTACAAGGCACAGGTGTGATCCTGCCTCTGTGACTGTGCTGCACAGGATTTTGCTCACCCTCAGCCTGTAGCTTTCCTACCTCTTAGGACAGGAGGTATAATCCTCAGTGTCTTCATAACAAACATGATATTAACCCTTGTCATTTTTTGTGTGCCTTCCTGCTTCTCCCTTACACTTTAGAAACATCCTAGTCCTAAACAGTCCTTGCACTGCTTGAAAGACCATTAAGTCAGCCAAACTACAAACTCACTGCTATGACATTTGTTATAATAAAAAAAATTACAAAACTCTATGGCACAGAGGGAGGGGCAAAGTTTGTGTGCTGGATTCTTGGAGTGCAAATCAAGATAAATTACTGGATGGATGATTTATTTGTTTTCTGGTTAGACTTGGCATCAAAGCAAGCACAATTCTTAAATTGTGACAAATCTCCTATGGTGTTCAGTATATATCCTTTTATTTGCTTCCAAATGTGGTAGGAATGACCCATAAAGTATTTATAGGCATTGATGAGGCTTCTTTTCTCCAGACTGGACAGTACCAGCTCTTTCAGCCTTTCCTTATTATGGAAATGTCCCAGGCTCTTGATCATCCCCCCAAATCATATCCCACAAACCTGCTGATCTGACTATTTTACATTTTCTACACAGTGTTGCCCTCCCATGCAGGAATCTTGCAGCTCATGGCCTTTCTGCAAAATCTGCTTCACTTCTCTTTGGTTTAAGGCCTTTTTACTTATCTCTGTATCATATAAAAAGAATAAAATATAATGAAACAGAAAGGAAAATTCTGCAAGTAAAAAATCATCTTGAGATATTCATGTGACAATGGCTATGAAGATAAGACTCTCAAGACATTTTCTATCTGCTATTCAATTGATTATGACTAATTATTGCAGAATTACATGCTTGTGCTATTCTATTAAGCTATTACACAGAGACAGTGGAGAGGCATTTATCCTCAACATTTACACTTAAAATGTGAAAAAAAAGCCAAGTGTCAATACTCAAAGATTTCTTGAGTGCTAAAAATTCAAACCTTGCTGGATTTTCAGAAATAACAGTCTGTGTCTTGTGTATCTCATAGTTGTTACAAAATTAATCACTGTATATCACCAACAATCTAATTTTAGGTTTATTTATTTACTATTTAGGAAACTCAGCTGGTTTTGGTTATTTTACTGGTAGCTTACCTGCTTCAGAGTATTTTTCCCCTCAAAAATTTAACAATGCAAAAGAGTCAGAGAACCAAAAGAACTTGAGGGTATACATTCATCTTTTTCTGTATCACATCAGAGCATAATAGCAGGACTTTCACTACATGCCTATTAACCTCTGTATTATAAGAAACAACAGATTTTTTAAACAGATGGGCTTGTGCAGGAAATGGAAACGATCAAAGAACCTGTACTTCGTTCTCCAAAGGCACCATTGCTGCCACCTACAGATAAAACAAATTCACAGCTCCTGCCTAACATCAGAAAATGCTTTACTACAGGACAGCAAGAGTAGTAACAAGTATTCCCTGGAGAACAAGTCTACAGCTCCCCAAACAATTCTTACTTTGAGGGGGTGGGGCAAAAAAAAGGTATTGTGATGTTAAAAATAATGCCACCTGAGTTATCAATGACATATAAAATAATATAATTTTGGAAACCTTCTCTAAACATTCAGAATTTTCTACCTGAAGACTGAAAATAGGTTGAATATACCAACAGCGATACAAATATGCTACAAAAATAGCATAAGAGGGTATCTCAGGATTAGGTAAATTCGGGTCTAGTCACAGTTTCTTACAAAAGAGCATACAGGCAAATTATATGGTAAGAGACCAGAATATTGTGTATGGGGTTTTCTTGATTATTTCAACAACATACCTGCACACATAAAAGCTTCTTTCCTCTGACCTGAAACATCCCTTCTGTTGTCTGTAGTTCATGCTTTAAAAAGCATGAAAATAAAAAAAAAATGTAGTGGTTTTATATCTCAAATAAGTAAAGATTTTTCAGATAAACCAAGGAAATTAGCTTGAAGGCCTAAGGAATACTTTAGGATATAGAAATTATCAGCATCAGTGGTACAGTTTCTGCCTGTGGCTTTGTATTGCTATGATCACCTTATAATAGGTATCATATGAGATTCTATGTAAGTATAAAACAATCAGATAATATTTGAAATTCTAATATTACCTGCTTTTATTTCAGGTTAAATTATGTTTATTCTTCATTTATATGCAGTTTAAGGAGAGAATAAATCTGCCCTATTTTTTTAACAATGTCACTTGAAAGGCAATTAATCAGGGGTTTCAGCGGAGACACTACAAAGCCAAACAGGTAAATCTCAGCAACTTGCAGGATCTACAATGAATGCTGCTTGCAAACACATTATTTCTACTTGGATGACAGTGACACAATTTCACGAAATCACAAATGGCTGAGCTTCATGTTTGAAGCCCCCAGCTCAAGCGGGACCACCTAGAGCCAGATTGCCCAGGACTTTGTCCAGATGAGTTTTGAGCATCACCAAGGATGCAAACTCCACAACCTCCCTGGGCCCCCTGTGCCAGCTCTTGGTCACCCACACAGTGAAAAAGTGTTTCCTGATGCCCACAGTGACCATCCTGCGTTCCAGTTTGTGCCCACTGCCTCTGGTGCTGGCACTGGGCACCATGACAGGACCTGAGGCAACTGCCCTGTGACAGAGCCTGGCTCTGCCCACTACACACCCTCTCTTCAGGTTTTTACACACGATGAGATTTTCCCGAGCCTGTTCTTTCCCAGGCTGGACAGTCCCAGCTCCCTCAGCTTTCCCTCACAAAAGTGATACTCCAGTCCCTTCATCACCTTAGAGGCCCTTAGTTGGACACTCTCCAGCAGCTCTGAATTTTATTAAACATGCTGAATCCTAGATAGCTCCTATATGCCGTACGGGAACATACGCAGTTCCTACATCCCCTGTAAGTAGGCGTGTTCCTGGGATACAGGGACAGTGCGTCTGTCTCTTACAACAAACTTCTCTGCAAAAAGCCACGGACATGCCTCTCGGAGAACTGAATTCCACCGAGAACTGGCCTCCTCCACGCGGGAGAACCTCATCCGACCCGACCACCACAGCGTCCACCGTTAGCAGCCGGGTTTTAGCCGCACACCCGGCCCGCCCTGGAACGGAAGGAGCCGCCCCCCAGGCGGGCGGAAGGCGCCGCCGCCGGGCCCCGGGAGGCGGAGCACGGCCATAGAGGCTTCCGCCCTGCCGTCCTGCGGCGTCGTGAGGGAAGCGGAGCCGGGAGCTCGGGGCCGTTCGCTGCAGAGATGGTGTCGCTGCTGCCACGCATCGAGCGGCTCTCGTCGCGGGTGGTGCGGGTGCTGGGCTGCAACCCGGGGCCCATGACCCTGCAGGGCACCAACACCTACCTGGTGGGCTCCGGGCACAGGTACGGCGCGGCGGGCACGGCGGTGGGCTCCGGGCACGGCGGACCAGGCTCCGCTGCCCCGGCACCGTGTGCTGCCTCCAGCTCGAGAGGCCGCTACCGGCCTGTTCCCAAATCCCTTAGTCAGCGCTAAAAAGAGGAAAGAAACCGTACAGCGTTACATTTGAGGAGCCCGGAGGCCTTACATAGTGCCCGGAGGCGGCTTGGGCGGGTGGGATATGGGGCGTGGTCCGGGCGACCCTTGGGCCGAGGCCGGGAGTTCAGTGAGGGAAGCGGGCGTGTGCCTCAGGTACTAAACGGTGGCTTCTGCCACTTGTCGTAGAGTTGTAAATGTATGGCCGACACTTATTACTTATTCCACTTTTTAAATTGTTATGCTACGGGGGTGGAATGCCAGGAGGCAAAAGGTGGCGTCTGGATATGGAGACATCCATTATTGCTAAATTTCTATGTGTTGGCTTATTTTATTAATATCACTTGGCTGTCATATGAACACTCTTTATTCTCTGGTGTGTGTCTCTCCCTCCCTTTTTTGTGGTCCGTGTGTAGAAGAGTCCTTATTGACACTGGAGAGCCAGCTATTCCTGAGTATATCAGCTGTTTAAAGCAGGCACTGTCAGAGTTCAACATCGCCATTCAAGAAATTTTAGTGACACACTGGCATCGTGACCATACTGGTGGAATACCTGATATCTGCAAAAACATTCCGAGTGGTAGGCCAGAGATTTCAGATATTGCTGAAAATATTAAATACATGGCAAGGAAAACATTAACTGAATGCTTCTGTGCAAATCAACTGGATTATTCTTCTGGAATTGCTGTATAAACTATGTGCAATTTCATAATTCTGCTGCAGTGTGTAGATTGAGAGCAATGAATAATCTGAATGTAATAGTTGTAGTACTACAGGTTTTCTTCAATACCTGTGCATAATTTCATAGTGAATTTTTCTTATGTCTGAATAATGAGAACCTAGATTACTATCAGCATGGTACTAAGAGATGTGAGAAAAACTTTAAAAACTGCTTCTGTTTTACTTGGACAGCAATGATATATTTGTTGTTATTTTCACTTTTGTGAAAACAAATAGCTTGAATTTTGAAAAAGAAATGTGCGTAACATTTGGGATTCCTTACAGGAGCCCATTAGTAGTTGCTGACAAATTCATGAGCCTCAGAGCATGAGGGGAAAGCAGTAGGGCAGTGTGCAAGTAAAGTCTGATCTAAAAATGTGTATTCCATGTTGATAAACAGTAAGAGACATTTCTGTGTTGGTATCTGAGAAGAGAATAAACAGTGTGGATAATGTGGTAATTCTTAACATTGTTGGACTTTGTCACGAGCTTTGTCACAGGTTTAATTTTGTAAAGTTGCCAGGTGCTTATCTGCAATGAAGCCTGGGCACTACTGAAAACAGTTGATGTCTTGGTGAGGATTTTGGGCTTGCAGCCTATCAATGTGTTTGTAAAGACTAGCAAGGGGTAGGAATGCCTTTCTGGGTTGCTATCTGTAGCTGTTCCAGCCAAGGTGTTTGCATTTTGTGCAGTGTTAAGAATGATAAAAGCTGAGAGAGATTGCAGGTCAAAAAGTCTTCATCCAATTTTAGACAAATGTTGAGTGATGCTTCTGTGAATCATAAAGCAAAATATGAGGGCCGAAATCTTAGTGGCATTGTAAAAACTTGGGGGAATTGGCTCATGAGTCAGGAAGGAACATTTGTAAAATATAATAATTACTGATCTTTATTAATTTAATTTGTGGTTTTTTTCCAACTTCAAATTTGACACTGGTACGGAGTGCTGTATTCAGGATCAGTGGCTTTCACTGTTTAGTGGTTTTGGCTCTGGAATAAGGCTGCTCTACAAATATAAAGTTACTTTACAGAATTTGTTTTTTTTAGTTTTGTATTCATACTGTGTGATAATTAATAGTACTTATTCAAAAAGTAACCTGTCTGTGGAATTACCTCTGTTAGTGACAAACTCAAAACATCATTTTCTTTGCTTTCCTTAAATATTAGACTCAGAATATCGCATATGTAAGCTCCCTCGTGTCCCTCACTCTGAAGAAACAATAGAAGGAGGACATAAATATTTTTATCTTAAAGATGGAGATGTGATAGAGACAGAGGGAGCCACACTCAGGTAACCATGAATTTCCTCAAGTTCTTTTTTCTTCAGAATTCTGACATGTGCATGTATCCTAATTTCTAATGATTGCCAATCCATAAATCTAATCTTTTCAGCACTTATGCATGTAGACTTCCTATCACGATCCAGCAGGATATGTTAATACAAAGACATTGTTTTTATGAATGAGAATTATCACAAATTAGCCTTTGGATTTTGTCTTTAGACTCAGCAGAGAAATTAACAATGTTTCCCTAGAAAAACACTTTCTGCAGGAAAATCAAATAGGATTTTACATACTTTCTCATCACTCTTACATAATTAGTTACTTTTAAAATTGTGCAAGTCTGTAGTAGTCTGGCTGGATTGTTTAGCATGCCTTTCTTTTTACTTTAAAAATATATCCCTAAAAGACTCTAAAACATTTAATACTTAAAATGTTAAATTTTAGACCTTGAACCTGTGAGGTTCTTGCAGGGTGCCAGTTTTGGAGGACTTCTTTCCGTGGCGCAGACTGTCTATAATGTTAGTCTGAATGAGTGTGAAACAGAAAGCTACTGTGCCTCATGGAAGCACACACATAATAAAAAGGTCTGACCATTCTGTTTTCAGATTTCTTTCACTAACAAGGCATTATTCTTATAAGGACAAAGTTTGCCTGTTTTCCTCATTTTAGATGGGAACTATATCCCACTTGTACAATATGTCACTTGGTTGATTGCAAGGAAAAAACATTTAAAAAGAAAAGGGAGGTGTTTTGTCCAAAAGCATTTTATTTTATTAGTGTAAAAATAGAAGTAAAAAGCATCTTATATTGCATACTGAAGACCTTTCACTACCCTAAGTGGCCCATGTTTGGACAAAAAATTTGGAGATGGAAAATAATTTTTTTTATTTCAATCCAAGTGAGTCAAGGATTAGCACATTTTGAAGTTTGGGATTGTGGAGGACCAGGCATAGGCATGTTTTGTCTCAGACATTCTGACTTGCGACAGGGAAGTTGTGATTGGCAGGGAGAGTCCCCTGGAGGTGGAACAGCATGGTCCTGAGCCAACTTCCTTTTCTGCCTTCAGGTTCAACAGTGCCTCCACCAGTCCCCCACCCCAGCTTGGTGCCTGGGGGGCTCAAACCGGCTGGCTGTGCTGGTGTGGAAGGTGGGAGCTTGTTGAAGGGTGTTGTAAAAATGCAGGGCTTGTAGCCAACACCTGTGAGAAGTTGTGACAATTTGGAGCTTGCTGAAGTGTGTCCTCGAAGTGAAGGGCTTCTTCTGAGAAAGAAGAAGCCTTCTTCTTCTTCTTCTTCTGAGGCCAAATAGTGGGCTAGTTTGTACCAGAAAGCATGGGAGTTCCCAGACACGTGGTCTGGTGTCCTTGTTGATCCGGAAGAGAATTTATAACAAACATCACAGCCCCTATGGGTGGGTTGTAACAGGGGTAATGCAGCCAAACTTTATGGTTGATTAAAAGCAGGTATTCTCACCTGGATTAATTCAGTAACCACTTCAAGGATACTCCTATACCCACCTCTGGTTCCAAAATAGCAGTATCTGCATGTTAAATTTTAGTTAGCAACTGTCAGGTTTTCAAGGTCTGCCACAGCAAGGGGGCAAGACATGCTGGCAGCACCTCTCCACACACTGTCTGGTGTTCTTTTTCTGCTATTTTTTCGTGTTAGTGGTTTGGCTTCCTGGTGAAATTTCATCAAGAACTGAAGGATACCATGTCCCAAAGGTGAGCCCATCAACTTGATTTTGATGTTGCCTCCACAGGGCGATGGCTCACCTGCTTTCTGCTGAGCTCAGTATTCAGTAGGAGCTGGAAGTCATTGCATCAGATGATGCTGCACTTGTGGTCTCCCAGCCCCTGCATCAGCTTGGCTGGGAGCTGTATAGTCTTGCCCTGTACACCACACTTGGCACCAGCTCTCTCAGTTCCTGATCGCTGCTTTGATGCATCTGCCATTAACGAGAAGGTTCTAATGAATGTCAGCAGTGATGCTGATTGGAGTCGTGTTACTTTCAGTCTGCATCAGCCTCAGCATAAGGTCCTTGTGCTTTTCAGAAATCATCGTGAAAGGACACCCCTGTGCAGCTCCTTGGCAGCTGAGGTTGCCATATACTATATACATACCCACTGTCCCTTTGCTGCATGCTAATACACTGCTTGTCCAAGCTGTGGGTCCTTAATCCTTACCATGCAGGTGTTTAATGACCTGCACATAAAACAGCTGAAAGACCATGGTTCTCTGTATTTGACAGCTGTGCTCCACTGTGCTATAGGGCTTTCAAGGAAAAATAAATTTTTGGAGACTGAACTTTATCTGGGTCAAGTTCAGAAGTTTGTAGTTAATTTCTAAATGAATAGGTACCATCCTTACCCTCCTTCCAAAGTACAATGTGTATGTCAAGAACTTCAAGTGTTTCAATCTGGAAATAACATGTCAGTTTGATTTTTTTAAGCTTCAGAATAATACCCTCTATAACAGAAATTCTGCATGGCTAGTCAGCTCCTTTAATGCACTTGTATTATGGTGTGTCATGTACGTAAAAGCATGGTAGAGGTGATTGCTGTTCTCTAGATGGTATTAGAAAATGGATTGGGATTAGGCAAAGTGATACCTGTTTATGTCAACTTTTCAGCCTTTTTTGGTCAGTTTTTTCTTGTTATGGGCTGCTTTGCAAGTGTATTATTTTACCATCATTTGTTCTGGCTTCAAAAATGAAGTATATATGCTGTATGAAAAACTTATGGTTTTTTTTGTTCTTTGGACAGAGTTTTATATACACCAGGACACACTGATGATCATATGGTTTTACATCTAGAAGAAGAAAATGCTGTATTTTCGGGTGACTGTATTTTAGGGGAAGGAACAACAGTGATAGAAGATCTGTCTGATTACATGAAAACTTTGAAAAAGTTGTTAGAAATGAAACCAGATTTGATTTATCCAGGTAAGTGGTTTTGGTTTTAACTGCTCTCTTTTACTGTGTAATTTTTTAAAAATCTCCTCTAAGAATTTGAAAACTATTATTACAATCAAACATCACTCCTAATGTAACTATTCAATTTAATAAGCCATAAACTAAGCTGACTTTGTCATGGTGGTTTGCAAAACTTGAAAATTTTCAGTGATGGATGTCTTTCCTTTCTTAAATTTATCCATTTCATGGTGGGTCTCATCTTTCTGTGCCCAAAGACTCCAGGGGCCATAATCTTTCACTGTTGGAATCATACAGCAGATTCAATTTTCTTATATTACTCTATCCCTGTGCTTGAATATTATCCTGGAAGAAAAAATAATAGTTGTTCTTTTGTTCTTTTTCATCCCCACATACACACTCAATGTAAGTAACCTAGTAATGTTTTTTGAGGGTTGTGTGTCCTTTGCAGTACAGATTAATTGCAAATTCATCTTGGAAAGCTGCAGAACTGTAGAGTGGTAATCTTAGTTAATGATTTAGGTTCAATGTGAACAAGAACCAGGAGGCCAAAAATGTTCTAAAAATAAGTTGCCTGTTCATTCAGTGTATGGATTTCCTTTAATTCTTTTCCTCTCTCTCCTTCAAATATTGGGAATGCATTTACTTTTCATATATACCACATATCTGCTTGACAAGACTACATTTTAAGAATTCATTATGTAACTGCAGTTTAAGCTCCTCATTTGCTTTTTCAGGGCTACATCTCAGGATTTTTTCTGACTTCCTGTTTCATCTCCAACTTGTTATTCCAAGCTACTGCATCTGTGTTCTCAGTTGTGCCTTTTTCCATTAGCCATCTATGTTTACCCTACTCTCTTGTGTTCACTCTTAAAATAACCTTCTTTTGAAGTATGTGTCCTTTAAGATCTCGGCATAAAAATGCTGTTTAAGAAAAGCATTCTTACATATTCCATAGATGTGGAGGTTGAGGTAGACAGAATAGTGACTCGGTCATATTTATGACCTAACTGGCTTAACTAACCAACTTAGCTGACTTACCTAACCATTAAAACTAACAATTTTTTAACCGCCAGAATCTCAATCAAATGTTTTTCTTTCTTACTTAATACCTACAAAATCCAGTCTGTTCCTCTAACTGAATTTCTGCCTTCCAAAACCCCATATATGTCAAATTCTGTTTGGTTTATTAATTTTATCTGTTGTATTTCACTCTGTTCTTAATGGTTTTGTATTTAGATTACACATTCACCAAGGCTGAACATCTGTGCTCTTTATTTGTGTTTGTTACTGTTTTAACTGTGTTCTTACTGGACTTGCAATTAGCCAGTCTGACATCGTGCATTTTCAGTACTGATAGCTAAGTATTGAGATGTTTTGGAACTAACTTTCTTTTTTCATGCATGCACCACAAAATGTCCATGCAGTTGTGCAAAAAGTGCTATTCCCCAATCAGAGCAATTGTTGGTACTGTTCAGTATAACTACAGCAGAAGTAGTTTCCTTTATCAATGTATTCTATATAAGCAAATCACTCTGTGCTGCAGGATTAAGTCTTCATAATTCTTGAACCGTTTCCTCCACCAATGCTTTAGCACTCATATGGTAGCCTCAGAATTGCACAAATTTTCGTAACAAACTGACTGCTGGCTACCTGAGAGTAGGTGAATTTTATCAATCCTTCCCCTTCTATGTTTCTTTTTTAATTTAATGTGAGAATGACTCGGGCACAGCACTCAGGATATCTAATTGCAGATAATATTTGATGAGAATCCTTACGGCAAGAAAAGGGCATTTTAGTCAGCAGAGGGCTCCCCATCCTGTAATAATAAACAATTTTCCTTGGTAATACAGAAAAAAATGGTAGCGGAATTAGGAATTTGTGGAAGATTTCATGACCAAATTGTTTTCTTCACTTGTGTCCTTTGTGCTGTAATTTAAAGTAAGAGAATCTTACACTTCACAATGTGTTAGGAGGAAATAATATGAATCTGTCTGAAATCAAAGCTGAATTCATGGAAAGACAGTCATATTTTGAGAGTGCTTTTCATATGCTCAGAAACATTTTGCTTTTATTCAGATATTAATCCATTTATTCATTAATAAATAAATACCTGTACTGCTGAAAAATGATGGATGGGAAGGTTCCACATGTGGATTTAGTTCCAAGCTTTCTGAGGTCGTTTTAATGTACGTATATACATACACAACAGCTGCGGATCAGATGATGTAATGGATATGAAGTCCCTTTAGCTTTGCAAAATGTGGGCTCCATTTCAGGTTCTGACATTGGTCTTGTAGTCTAAAAGTCACTTGAATCACTTGGAAGAATAGGGCCAGGTTTTAAGAATGCCAAGTGATTCCATGAGCAGCCCTTAATTTTGATTACTTCAGTGAGACTTCCATCATTAGAGAATGCAAGAGAATGGACAGTTAACATTACAGTTTCTGCTTTGTATGTCTTACTGTGTTTTTTCTAATTTTTTTTTTAAGTTTTGGATGTATAAATGGTAACAGTAGAGATACTGTTATACTTGTAATCTATTTTGTAATGAAAAATAGCTTCATATTAAATATGTTTGAAATCATTAAACATAAATGCATATGCCAGTATAGCTTTATGTTTACACGTTAGATATCTTGTATTTATAATACATACTTAAACAAGGTAAGTTTCAATGTATACTTAGTAATTTCAAACATGCTGAAGTGAGCATGTAAGTTGAGATGTATAAATATTTTGACTTACAGAAGGCTAGATTATTTTGACACTTTAGTTCAAAACATGAAAAATCAGTTGCTCTTTTTCTATAAGCTGCCTGTCATCAGGCAAAATAAGCTTTGATTTTAAAAGCTTAAAAATTAAAAACCCATTTAATCAGTAAACCCAAAAGTACAAGTAAAGAATTATGGTGATTTTTTTAATAGTTAGAGAACCTCAAAAGAAACTGAATTTGATGATACCAAATAACTTCTAAAAGAAAGCTTTAGTTTTTTACAGTAATTTATTTTCTACTAATTTTATAAATTACTTAGAGTTTGCACTCAGAGGGCAGAGCTGGCAGTTGCTGCTGCTACTTCAAGTGAGTTGTACAAGCAAAGAAATAGGAGACCCTGCTATAAAAAGTATGTGATGAATGTTTGTGCAAGTCAATTCCTCTATAGGTAACACAATAAGTTTAATTTCTATGCATGTAGCTCTCATGGCTGAACAGTATTTTCTTTGTCATTTAATGTACTTTGAGACAGTATTTGATTTTTCATAAAGGTTAGTGCTTTACCAATTAAGCCTTTTCATAATGTGATTCAAAGACCTTTAAGTAAGTTGAACATTTCAGATCTGCCACAGTCAGTCCAGGAAAAAATATGTTTTGCTTATTAACCAGCCAGACATAAAATGATCCACCTATAACTTTGCCTGTGCCTTCCATTTTTCCTGCCCTGACACATTCCAACTACCTCACTTATTTGTTTTCTATTAATTTTTTTTATCATACTCATGACAGTGTTTTTAAAGGCATAAGATACAGAGTGTGAATCAGTTTTGAAGATTTATTCAGGAAAATTACCTGTCACAATTAAAGATGTCACCTTGGTGTTTGCCCCAACAGGACAGTAGTACCTGAGTCATTTGCATCAGCCATTATTGTTCAAAGGCCAGTATCAGTTTAAATCATTAGTGTCAATATCCTTTGGGGAGAGGAAGACAGGCAAATAGAGATAATACAGTAATCTAAATCTCATCTTTTAAATCTGTTCAGCAGTGAACTCCTTTCCTTTTTTCTAATGGCCTGAAGTAGTCTTCCCTTGCTTTCCTTATTCCATCTGAAGTATTCCCTTTTCCCCATTCAGACTTTTAATGTCCTAATTCTTCCTTTCCATCTTAATGCTTTGCAGATGCAGACTGTAATACAGACATTCAGGTATTTTTCTAATGGCTTTTGAATCTACTAGAGTTTACATAAGAATGTTTCAATTATTCAACAGCATACTTAATTACAAATGTAAGTAATAGTGCTCTGGTACATGTGTTTTGATTTTTAGGTCATGGCCCAGTAGTACGTGATGCAAATACTAGAATCCAAAACTACATTTCTCACCGACTTGCACGTGAACAGCAAATTCTGAATGTTTTCCAGAAGAATACTGGGAAATCGTATACATCCTCGGAGCTTGTAAAGATAGTATACAAGGTAATTGTTGATCAGAAGTTTTTAGGTCAAACTAAAGAAAATTGAGATTAGGTTCATAAAACTTGTATGTAACAGTAATGGTCTTTGAGTGAAAATCATGGTGGCCCTTCAAAAGGGATGAAAAATATTTCTACCTCTTCAGAGTTCAATTATGACTGTGCCTTTAAGCACTTAATTGGAGTGAGGCCCACATGATTCTTACAAACTTGTTTAACTATCCAGGTCTTAGGCACAGTTTCATAAGACTAAGTAAAAATTAAATTGTAGTGCTTGGTTGAAAGTGAAAAGTATGACATGACTGTTAGTTGTGGATTTCCCAAAGTGTGTTTGGGGTCTCCTGAAGAATGGTTAAAAACATTGAGTTCTTGATTTATCAGTCTGCAGGAGGTTACAGGTGAACTGCAGTTCCACAGCACAGAGAAGGATATAGCAGCTCAGATGTTGGATAGCTCCTGTGTGTCATTGGACTGGTGTAGCAGTGCTTTGTTGCTACTTCATCATCCTTCATGTAACCTCTTCAATTTTCCCCTGTGGTGTGGGGTTGCCCTCCTGACAAGTAGAGATAAGAGATAACATTATTTCTGCTGTGGAGGAAGATGTCAAAGTTGCCAATGGCTGTGGCTTGTGAGCAGCTGTAACAGATTCATAGCTCATTTTTCATGGTTCTGCTGATACCTAGTTTCCAAAAGAATGACTGTGTCACAGTGAACATTTTGCAGTGCTGATGTACCATTACCTATGGCCATTCAGCTTCTGCAGTTCTCCTGCCTGATGAACTAGGTTTTAAGTACAGAGCCATTCTCATGTTTCTGTAAATCACAAACCACTTGTCCTGTCTATATAAGAATTTTTTCAGTACTATTACAGCTTGATATTACAAAAAAAAAAGTATATGCTTCCAAAGTATTCTCAAGGTTCACAGTTTTTTTAACTAGTTTTCTGGTGACTTTTCCTGCCATATATATTATTTGAAGGACTTCTTAATTTTCAAAAAGGAAAAACAGAGCTTTACGTTTAGGATGATAGAGCTGGAGAGGAGGATTTTGAGCAGATGTCCTACAATCATAGAATGGTTTGGGTTGGAAGGGACTTTTAAAGGTCCATCACCCCTGCCATGGACAGAGACACCTTCCACAAGACCACGTTGCCTAAAGCCCCATCCACCTTCTCCTTGAACCCTTCTAGGGATGGGGCATCCACAGCTTTTCTGGGCAACAGGTGTTACTTCTTTTTTGCATAATGAGCATTGAAGAATTGTAAGAAATATTTTTGTCCTCCTGAAGCTGTTACATTTTTTTATTGTTTACTCATTTACAGAAACTAGTTGCTACAGGATATTTAAACTGTGCAAATGTGGGCATGGAATAGAAGGGACAGTTATCTGTGGAGAAATGCATCATAAATTTGTCTTTAAAAATATTCAGCTACGCTGACAACCCAGGGCAGACCAAGCTCAGAAGAGGAGTCTTCTTAGTGCTGGCCAAAGTTTTTATCATGCAAATGTATAGTGCAAAAACCAAGCAAAGTAAACAAAAATGTGTTGTTAGACTGCTCATTTAACTGGTGTAAAGTTGGTTTACTCATCTTAGTTTCCTGTTGTTACATAACTCACTGAATGTTCCCATACCAATTCAGAAGAGGAAAATCTGTGGTAATAAGCCATGGGTTCCATATATTGAAAAAATAATTGATGGGTATTTAAACAAATACAAAATGCATGCTTTTTGTTCCCGTTAGGAAATCCCTGAGAATTTACTTCCAGCAGCAGAACATAACCTCCTAGTCCACTTGAAGAAGCTGGAGAAAGAAGGGAAAGTGTGTAAGTTGTGGATGAAGGGTGGAACGAGGGTCATTTTCATTTTGATGTTCTATGCACTGTTTCTCATATTATTTTAGTGCGTTATTTTCTAGAGGAAAAAATGCAGTTTTTTGCTGTAGCTGTCCATCAGACAGTAGAGTAATATGCAGAATGGTTGTACAGTATTCACAAACTTTTAGAAAATATTTTACTAAATATTTGAGTACTTAGAGCTCGGATTACTGCAATGCATATACTTCTAAATTTTTATTTAAAACATACCATAGAATACATTCCTAATGCTAGCATTTATACCTTGTGGTATTTTCTGAAATTCATACCTAAATATGCATGTACACAGCATTTTATGGGTTTACATTTAAGTTTCTGCCCATGCTGAATATTTTGCATATTTTTGTGTGTATGTGTTACAGAGATGGTTAAAATCATGCAGTGTAAATTTTTGCGATTACTGATTAGTAGAGTACCTAAGTAGAGCTGCTGTATTTAGTTTCGTGTTTTTACATTGTGCCTTTACTCGTAGTGAACAAGGTGAAGTATTGTTTCTGTAATGGCATGTGCATATGGAGATGTTACTCAGCTAAAGCTTAGGAAAATATTTCTTCCTGTACAATACATGACTGCACTCAGGGCTGTCTATTTATAAGTAAATATTTACATTAATTTACTGTGGTTGCAGATTTTTACCGTTTACCAACCTGAATAACAACATGAAATTAGTGCATTTTTTTCATCTTAGACCCTCTGTTTATCTTACTGATAGAATGGCTACTAGGTACTAACTGAACAATTGAGACTGAATTTTTGTAGTAATAATAACAACCTGCTTTTTATTCGAGGAAAATAGACTAGAGTCACATGAATACAATCATTATTGAAGTACAGCAAATGTTCTCTTTGGGCTTATTTTGTGCAGAATGCCATAGAAACTTTACCAGCATGGTACTTACTGCACCAGCTTTTAAATATTGTCTCAATTCTTGGTTATTAACATACATCATTGATCTATACATTTCTCCATTTTTGTGCTACCAGATGCATCAGGGGCATGAGGTGCTGTTGACTGTTTATACCTTCTTTTCACTCTCAAAGTAGTTCAAGCAACAGCTTTTTCTGTTGAGATCAAATAATGGATAAATTAAGTTTCTCTTTAAAGGTAGTCTTCCCTACAAGAGTGTCTTCATTTTGAATGCCCAGGCAATAATTTGGTTGAGTGAGCTACTGACTTAAGGGTTTGTCTTCTCAAAACCACCCTTTTCATGTTTACTGAACAAAAATAACTCAGTTTTTCTCAGAAATCACATTTTAGTTTTGAAGAGAAAGCAGATACAGTCATGTATCTGTTCATGAAGTATCAACTACTTGAAATTATTAGAAAGGTTAAATAACTAGGGGAGATGCTAATCAGAATAATTCTTGGGACTCTCCTGCTCCAGTTGGAGACCCTTGATTCAGATGCGTGTCTTGCTTTCTTGGGAGCACAAGATGTGCCCTTTGAAGTTTGTTTTGTTTATTAAACTTGAATTTGTGGGCACAGACAAAGTGAGAAGCAATCTCTTTGGAACACTTGGGGTTGCTGAGTTTTTAACTGCAAGCTAGGCCCAGGCCTATGGTAAATTCTTAACATCATGTGACCTTTGCTTATTTTTCAGTTCAAATGAAGGGCATTTGTTGAGGAAGACTGATTCTGTTTATTTCTGAGCATGTAGCATACAAATGCTTGTGTACTCATGGTACTTGCTCATTTGATTTTAATATTCTTTGATGCCCTTTCCGCATTTTCCAAGACCTTGCAGCATCTCAAGTTTTCTTCTCATTATGGAGGACTTGAGCTGTAGACATAACACTGTCTTGCTTAATTTTCTCCGAACGCTTTTCCAAAGGAATGTCTTGTCAGTATCAATAATGAATGTGACAGGCATATTACAACCTTACAAGTGAGTTACTCACTGCAAATGATGGCCATATGCTGTCTGCTGCAGTCATTAATTACCCACTCAATACCAGGGATTGCGGATTTTGTCGGTACATAACTTTTATAACTGCAGTTGGGAGCCACGCTGCCTCTTAATTCGAAGAAAAATGTTGCTGTTCGTACTTAAAACAAAAATAATGTCTTGTAAGCAGGAGTGTGGCACAATGCACACGTGTAAGCTTTATCCCATGGTTGGATATAAATAATTTGGTCATTGTTTCACATCACAGCTGATGAAGAGATAAAAATAATTTATCTATTCTTAATTTAGGAGCACAGACTTTTTTCTGTCTAATGGTTATACATTTCAGGAAATGCAACAAGCGCTCTACTACCTCAAATTTCTTCATATCTAGAAAGTTTAATATACCAAAATTTAAATAACTGGGGGATTATTAAGACCTTTTTATTAATTACTCTTTATACTGTTAGGTTAAATTGTGAAATAGTTAATGTTTATCACCTTCAATTAAAACTGAACACTGACATCATTAGTTTTAGTAATGAGTGTCATGTGTAGACATACATATTCATGTACAGGTTAAGTTTGGGATAATCTAATGTTTATAAATAAAATCTAAGTATTGGTTTGTAACTAATTTGGTTTATTTTTCTTAACAGTACGTGATGAAACTCCCAGCTTCAGATGGAAAAACAATTTATAAGATTGCCCAGGAATATATTTGATCTGCATGGTTGCTGTATGAAAAATCATAACAATGAGCTGGGACTATATATAAAAAAAAAAACTAATTTTTACTTGGTTTTTAAAAAAGTGATAACAATTTTAAAGCAATGTTACAGTAAGTTAACTGATGTTTTTCACATTCTACTTTATTGGAATTTTAAAATACCCTGGTGGGTACTGAATTAATAAAATGGAATGAGTGTGAAGAATTGAATCCCACCTTTGTTATAAAGTGCTGAGTTTTAACATTGGTGACAAAAGACAAATAGCAAGGTCTTATAAACTTAATATTATAGTATCTTAAAGCAATATTATAAACAAAATAAACCACATATATAAAAGAAATCTCTGGTAAGAAATCCAGAAAATATGTTTTTCTAAACCTGGTTTCACTTGCTTGTGCTTCTCAAGAAGTGATTTTCTAAGAAGTTATCTGTACATTCTAAAAAACCGAATTATTTTTGCTAACAGGTGTAATACTGGGGTTTATGTTCCTTTTCTAATTCAGCTGACTGTGCTTGTCTTTGCTGGTTGCTCAGTGCAATAGGTTTTAACAAACACTGTAAGTAATTGTAAACTTTTGGGGTTTTTTGGTGGAAACACCATTTCTGTGGAATTTATTCAAAGGCTTCATTAATTTTAAGTGTCGAGTGTCAAAAAATGCACAGAGTTGGAGCAGACTCTTAAATTCTTTGTAAGATTCTGCAAGAATGTGATTAAAAAGCTGTATAAATTGAGATATGTATTACACACCATATGAAGTTCTGCTGTTAATCCACTTAAAGAAGAAATATTTTAACTAAGAGGTTGTATTTGGTTGTAAAATACTGTACAGTGTATTAAAATATGTTTGGAGATTAATTTAAACTGCAAGTTCAGTTCTCTGTGAACTTTCCACTTGCAGAATAGTACATAAATATTTGCATTCGTTTGTGTATTCAAAGTGTGTGACATTTGATGATATATGTATTTCCTATAGTATTACTCAGCCTTAAAAAACAAAAGCAGATCTGAGATGTTTGAAAATACCAAGGACAAATACACGTCCTTGAAAACCTTTGACCATTCAGTCCTGTACCCTTATTTGTGAAACATGCATTTATGTTTGGGTACTTAAGACATGTCTTAATAATTGACATTATTTTATGAAGCTGATGGCATTTCTTCTGATCAGCTGAGACAAATCCAAAAAAAATACTCACAGGAATAGCAACCCAAAACTGACATCATATTCTGAGGTAGTGGGCAGACCCCTGAAGAAGGGAAATAATTACTTTCTGTAAAAATGATGCTTCTTGCAAACTTCATTTATCTGAAATTTGGCCACATCATGACACATGCTCACTTTTAACTTTTTCTGCAGTGCCATTTTGAGATCTTTCTCAGGTCTGCTAGGTTTTCTTCCTATTGTATTTTCTATTTACTTACATTTTTCCAGACACTTTTTATTCCTTCCTCCCACAAACTTTTTTTTTTCCTTCAGCTCCTTTTGGAATAATTACTCAGTTTTCAAATGGACTTCTTTCGGTTAATAATTAGCTTTCCTGTATCTATTCCCTGAATTTACCTTTTTACCTTGGAAAAGTTACCTTTTCCATTGCTAGGCATTAAAACATAATTATCACTGCTTTTTTGAAAAAGATAAAAAGATAATTCACATACACTGAATGGTGTCATTTTGCTTCAAGACAACAGAAATGTCAGTGAAATGACAGTTTCCTGCCGTGAGGTCTGAGAACCTAGGACAGTAGGAAACTGGTATGAAGAGGTGGTGTCTCATTACCTTTCTGAGCTAAAGGAAAAATCTAATGTCACTTAATGATTTTCTTCTGTTTTACTATAAATTTTGAAATACATGGAAGTGGCTTTAGAATGCACTTAAAGGGACTTGCAGGCGGTGAAGGAAGCAAGAGGACACAAATAGAAAACTCCATGTTCCGTGCTGTGCTGCAGCAAATGCCTGACGTCTTCCAAAAAAAAAAAGGAAAAAGGCTGTTTAACCAGACAAGTCAATAATGATTGTGTATGGTGTCTTTGGAATATTAAGAGCAGAAATTAGACTGTTACTAAGATATGTATATATATAATAAAGGATATTTGGCTATGGCATCTTGGCAAAGTCTCAAGGCTCCTTGTTATGTCAAATGGAATGTTTATTTTAAAGAGGTGACAATGTAAGATATGCCATATATGTACAAAAAGGGACATTAGCCCTTTCACATGAATGTGTTCATTTGTTGAGAATGCATTAGAAGTTACAAATAAAAAGAGGGGAGGGGGCTATTTCTGTCTTAATAGGTTAGAAGGGCTAATAGTACCAGTTGCTGGGATAACTTTGTAGACAGCTGGGAACAGAAGGAAGCACAAACCATGTTTCCAGCCTTCCTACCAGCTAATTTCAAGATCCTGTCCTGAGAAGCAACATCATTTATTACATTTAAGACCTAAACATTTGATGGTAGGTATCATCTTTTTGAAAGTTTTCCATTCTGTTATTTGCTGATTTGCTTATTTATATTTGTTTTAAAATATTGTCCTTGGTTCTCTCTCTAAGCATGCTTAAATTCAGGAAAGGTTCCCAAATAGAAAGCTCTTTGTGTCTTGTTACTGCAGGTGTCATGATATGCTTCCTGACGAAGTCTCCACAATCCTGCCACCTGAAACACTGTGTTTGGTTTGGTTGGGAAGGTTTTGGGACACACATGCACATGATGGTGGCTTCTGTGATAAGATGCTAGAAACTCCCTCTGTCTCAGATTGTAGGGAACTTCCTAAATAATGTGATCAGTTTGGAACCTAGTGTTGGAAAATACCGATGTCTGGAAAGAAACATGGCAAACATGGACCATCCATCCATGGCAAGCAGCAGACTGAGGGCTGACCATCCCACTTGGCCTGAAGTGCCATACAAAACTTCATGTGGCAGAAGAGGAAACTCCTGCTAAAAGGAAGGTGTGTAAACCTCCTTTTGAGGCAACAGGTTGCCTTGTTTTCCATTTCAGTGTAGCAGTTTGCAGTGTAGCATCAGGACAAGCGCACAGCCAAGCTGAAACTGAGGGCCTGTATGACAGGATATCTAGCCAGGCACTTGATACACTTGCTGATTAAAGCTTGAGGAGAGCATGTCTTGTCCACTTAAGTCCTGTTATGTTCTGTGGAGATGAGATGACCTGATTTCTTTTAAGCCTGAGGTGGGAAGTAGATGCAAACTAATATTGCAAAATGGAGTCCAATTTTTATACTGACCTAGTGTATTTCACAGGTACAGTGTGTTCCATCCACGACTATACTGTATGCAATCAGGGTTATAATTTCACATTGATATTGTTGAAATAATGTCCTGCTTACTTTACATTTACACAATACTAGTACACTCAGAGGATTAAGGCATTTCTAGAATACAAAACATCTTGGGACTAAAATATGAATGCTCCTTCTCTTTAAACTTTAAAAAAATACCCAGCTGCGAAGGGAATTTTTTCTGTAGCTTTTTCTGTATTTTTAAGTGTCCTAGATCATCTCCAGACACCAAATATAGCTGTCTCGTTATAAATTCATGGAAAATCTGTGAACATCTACACAGCTGATGAAGGTGTTTCATAGTTGAAAAACCTGGTCTTACACAGATTGATCTATTCCATGAGTCACTGCTCCATACAGTTGGAAGAAATCAACCTTTTTTAAATAGCTCACACAATGAATTTGGTGCACGCTCTCAGTTCTGGCAAAGCAATACCAAATAGCTACGCCTTAATTTCTTGCCCTGTATTCATTCATAAGCTGCCGGCAGCAAAAGCTGTTCTGACAACACTAAATTTCAGCTAGCATTTAGTCAGTTTCTTTATATTTCTTTTTCATATATGCGCTGGGAGTATCTGCCTAACAGCAGCTTTAACAAATAAAGATAGCACGAATTTTGCGAGGGTTGAAGGACCTCTGAATTCAGCCTGGATCAGCGTTCGTTTATCAGACCTCTTCGTTCATCGTTTTATCCTTCTGTTACTGGGTTGGGGTTTTTTTTGCTGGGCCGGTGCACAGCGCGGGTTTCGGGCTACCGAGGCGAGTATCCGGCCGTCACTGCCAGCCCTGCTGCCCGGGTGCCACACGGCTCGGCTCGGCTCGGTTCGGCTCCGCTCCGCTGGCCTGCGCTGAGGAGCCCCGGCCACGCCGCGCCGCGGGTTGGTGGGTTTGAATTGGCGGGCTCTGGCCCCGCCGCCCCGGCGGGAGGTGCCGCCGGCCGGCAGGGGCGCTGCTGGCGGCGGGGCGGGGGAAGCGGAGCGGCGGCGCTGCCGTTCCCCGGCTGCGCGGCCGCCTCCTCCTCCCCTCCGCCTCTTCCTGGCCGCGGCCGGAGGAGCTGTGCTGGCAGCGGGGAGGCGGCGGCGGCGGCGCCCAGCTCCCGGCCCGCCATGGCGATCCGCAAGAAGAGCAACAAGAACCCGCCGGTGCTGAGCCACGAGTTCATCGTGCAGAACCATGCGGACATCGTGTCCTGCATGGCCATGATCTTCCTGCTGGGGCTCATGTTCGAGGTGAGGCGGCACCGACGCCCCCGCCGGGGGTCCTCTTCCCGCTTCCTCCCGCTCCACCGGAGGCTCTCGGTGCTGGAGGGGAGGGAGGGCGCGGGAGTGCCGCGGCAGCAGGGGAGGCTGTGCGGGCTGCGGCGGAACGCTGCGGCTGCTCCCGATCAGCGCCGCTGCCTCCCGGCGCACCTGCCCGCCGGCCCACGCCCGACCCGCTGTACGCGGGGACAGGAGCCGACCCCCGCCCCGCCGCACCGCCCGAGTACCACCGCGGGCGCCCTCCCCGCGGCGCATCCCCGCTTGCCCGGGTGGAACGCCCCTCTCCCCGGCTCGGCTTGGACAGGCGCAGCCGTGGNGTGTGCGCGGCCCCGCCGGGCCCCGCCGGCACTACGGCTCCCGGCGGGCGGCGCGGCGGGAAGGGAAGGGAAGGCAGCGGTGACGTGTCCTTGCGGCCGCCGCTCGGGTCCCCCTGCCCGCGCCCCCGCCCGCGGAGCATCCCGGGGCTGCCGGCGGCTCCAGGCGCCGTGCTGCTTGGCTGGGCTGGGCTGGGCACCCCCGCCGCCTCCTCCCGCCTCGGAGATGCGCCGAGGTTTGGCAGAGCGCAGGGGAGCTCTCCCTCCGGCCTGAGGGCCGGCCCTGCTGCAGGGCCTCCGCTCTCTGGGCCCCCATGTTGAATGCAGATGCTTTAAAACGCGCCTTTTCGGCGCTGGGAAGGTAACTCACCTGTGTGACTGCCAAAACGTTATCAGTGATCTAAGATCACTGATCATCAGATTAAGACGGTGTTGACTACATGTTTCTGGTGTTCTAGACATTTGTTCAGACATTTATTTCAGACATTTGTTAAGGGTTGTGGACCTTTCTGTCATGGTTTTCAGGATGGTTTCATCCAGCTGTTGGTACAGCTCAGCACTAAAAGCCAGTGGAGTTAGGAAGAAGATGATAAGATAGATCGATCGATCGATCGATAGATAGAAAGCGAAAACAGGGCTGATCAGCTACACTGTTGTTTTTGGGTTTGCTATCAAAAATCACCAAGGCAACTGTTACATGGTGATTTCCTGGGGAATGAAGTTAAAGAGGTAAACCTAAACTGTTTCTTTTTGTGCCTACATCAGGCTTACTATATTAACAGTATTACTGGTAGAGTTAGAGGTTTTGAGGGATTGAATGTGCTGAATTCTTTTGTTTCCAGTTTTTTTAACCCACTGTGTTTTCTAACCCAATGTAAAAGGCCATATGTTGTTGTTGGTACAGATGTGGTATGTTGCAATTTTTTAAATGCTTTGATACAGGTACAGGAAATCACATGCTGCAGTTAATGTTGGTATGGTAAGGTGTTTGCACTGCCTGACTTGTACAGTTCTGGTATTGAGAGTAGCTGACAGAGCCTTCAAAGGACAGTTCCTTGATGAATAGGGAGCCCGAGGCAACTTCACCAATTTGAGCAAACTAGTTGGAGTCCCTGAAGTTACATGGTCTGAACAGTCTGCCAAGTATTCAGGGTTTCATAGAAAATCTAGGGCTTGTTGACAAAGTACTGGTTTAAAAAATCTCACTTCCTGTGAATAATTAATACCAGTAGTAACCTAGTCATTATCTTCAGATGCTCAATATATCCTTTCAGGATTAGTTAAGGAGCTTGGGTTTTTTGTCAGCCCTATTAATTGCCACATAGATGCTGGGTTTTTACAGCTGTGAGAAACAATCTGATTGTGAATATGGTGAAGCACAGTTTCTTTTCCCTCTCATTTAGGGCATGTTGATTCATGTTGGGATTCAATGGAGATGTGTTATAGTAAAAAATAAGTTTCTGCTTTTTCTCAAATAAGAACTTGTACTCCGTCTTATATATTGGGGGTTTTAGAATATCCCCACCCTACTTCTCAAAGAAAGCCATTAAGACAACATCTTCTCTTCAAACTATTTTTATTCATTCTGTTTTTTCTTACAGCTCATCATAAAGGGGTAGTACCACTACTGCTAAATTTAATTTAATTTGTTTTATGCTTCTTGCCAAAGGATCCCCAGGGTCAAAAGAATGGTAATTGTACTGAGTTGGTATCCCACTGGCTTGAAATTGTTTTCTGTTGTTTATGCCTTTTTTTCTTCCCTGTCCACATTTTTCAGATCACCCACAGATTTATGTATATGATAACTGGCTTCCAAATTTTGTCAAATAAGAAAAGTACTTTTAAATAAAGTTTATTCTCAGCCACTGCTGAATACATCATGGTCTAGGGACTCCATGATATTGTGCGTTCTGTTAATGTAATAATGCAGTATGGACTAAAGACAGAATCGTAGCACGTGTTTTCATTTTGTGTTGTGGGAAAGGCTGTATGTAAGTAACATTTTCAAGGATCTTTCATTCGGCAGGTTGAGTATTCTGTAAACAAAGCTGTAGAGACCAGGCCATGTGTGCTGCCCTTGGAAAGTCAGGTGCAGTGGTGAGATAATGGGAGTCAGTCAGTTTTTTGGGAGGAGACAAACGTGCTGGGCAAGGGTGCCAAAACTATGGGCAAATGTTTTCAGTTTAATGTAGTTTATTTCCATGAGAATTTACAGCGCTTTTGGTTTCTTTCTCTTTTAGATTACAGCAAAAGCAGCCGTCATTTTTGTTACACTTCAGTATAATGTTACCATTCCTGCCACAGGTATGTATCTTGCAGGAGGTTAGTTAGGAGACAGTGTATCAGACATTATTGGTGTGCCATGCTTCCTACACTTGTCAGGAAGGGAACTTGTCAATTTCAATAGATAATGAGCAGCTGTGAAGGATTTCACTTTATTAAAGCACTGTTTTAACTAATTAAGTTAGAGACAATGTTTCTGTTCTGCATTCATCATTAGTGCTGAAACACCATCTGACTGGTAGATAAGTTCACATGAATTCTTACTCTGGCTTTGCAGGTGATAATTTTTAATAGTGAAAGTGGGGTGATGGTTTAGCATATTTTTATTGTCCATTTTCAGTGTATTTGGATAAGCTTCCTAAGTGCACTTAAGTTTTTAGTTTTATAGCATCTTTCCAGAGTCAAATTGAGTTTGTGGTGTGATGGAGAAGATAGCTATAAACAGTTTAGTGACCTCCTTCATGGTGGCAGTTTAATTTGACTTTTATTTGTTCAGCTGACTACAAGCTACTTCTGTCTGAAAGGTTTCACTCTGAGAAATAAACTTATGAACCATTAAACTGTATTGGTGCCTAACAGGTTATTCTCTTTGTCTTTTAGAAGAACAATCTGCAGAAACAATCTCTCTCTATTACTATGGCATCAAAGACTTGGCTACAATTTTCTTTTACATGCTTGTAGCAATAATCATACATGCTATAATTCAGGAGTATGTACTGGATGTAAGTACAAAATATTAATTCCTTTCATCGAGATAATTGTTGGGTTTTAATTAGACTTTAAGACTTAAAAGTAAATTTCTGCATTAAAAATTTTAACTGTAAAAACATGCATTAAAACTTCAAGGTACTCTAATGCAGTTACTAAATAAATGTGAAGTGCTGTAGCATATAATTAACAGTGGACTTTCATTTCAGAAAATTAACAGGAAAATGCACTTTTCAAAAACAAAGCATAGCAAGTTCAATGAGTCTGGGCAACTTAGTGCATTCTACCTTTTCTCCTGTGTTTGGGGAACGAGTATTCTTGTCTCTGTAAGTATGCTTTCTCTTCTGTTTCATTATGAGACTTCAAAAAATTCACTTATGTTGATGATAAATATGGTTTTGATTTATTTTTCTGGTTTTAGCTGGTTTTGTTTTTAAAGTGGGGACAAGTTCAAGGATTCTGTGTGAGTTTGGTCATAATTGAGTATAAAGTCAGTCGTGTAACTGTTGCTCAGTCTTGAGTAGATTTACTGTCAAACTGAATAAGATAAAACCATTTAACTTTATTATGGTATTTAATTCTCCTTAGGTTTTTTGATGTTGGTTTATTAACATAAAATAAATGTTTAGGAAACACCATACATAGCATTCTGGGTCCTAGGGAATGGATGTATGACAGATTGCTATAACCTCAGGTCACTGTGTGCTTTTAGGTGAAATACCCTTTGCTAGTGGCTGGATGTATATGAGCTTAGCTCACAGAAAGGGAAGATTGTGCTTTGCTTTTTTTTTTTTTTTTCTCTTTATTTTAACATAATAACTCCTGGAAAACCTTTCTTTCTCTTAGTTCTAAGTTCAAAGTTTGTCAGCAGTTTACAAGAGAAGACTTGTGGCTGTAGGACATAAGGACATTCTGTCTTGAATAATCACTTGATTTGTTTGGTTGCTTTTTATTTTCTTAAGCCAGTGCAGTGTCTTCTGTTTTGGGGATTTGTTTTCTGGGTTGGTTTGGTTTTGTTTATTTGTGATTTCTCGGGGATTTTTAGAAAAGAAAATTTATGGATCTGCAGCTTTTACTTGTGTATGTATATGGGAGTACTTTTTGTGTGTACACTTGTGCATATACATAAATGCATATAT
This sequence comes from Hypocryptadius cinnamomeus, assembly GCA_013400635.1. NCBI lineage: Eukaryota > Metazoa > Chordata > Aves > Passeriformes > Zosteropidae > Hypocryptadius > Hypocryptadius cinnamomeus. The sequence continues at coordinate 6,303 of VYZP01051616.1, read as the reverse complement.
GTACATCCAGTCATTATTTCTGAGCATTTATTGGGGTTTTTTTGTTTGTTCTTTTCTTTTTTTAGGAGAACTATATATCAGATCCAACCTCTCTGTGGAGGGACTATCCGCACACTCTGATTCCGTAAGGCCTCTTCCTTCAAGGATTGCTGGGGAAGAGGAGGAAGTGTTTGAAGCCTAGAGTGTGTCATGTACAATCTGTGTAGAATAAGTAGTTTGTAAAACTATACTGGTCACTAGTATGTTTTTTATTGTATTTATGTGAGCTCGATTCTTTGACAACTTGTAGCATACAAAGTTATTTTTATGTAGGCTGTTATTTAAAGAATTCCATTTTGCAAGCTTTGTCTGAATGATTTTATTATTAAAGGTATTAGTTTAGACTTAGCTGGCATGAAGGATCTGTATTTTTTCTTTTTTTAAGAGACAGTGATAAAATGAGATCACTAGAAGCTTCTGAAATGTTTTCAGTCACAATAAATAATATTCTTCAATTCTTGCTTATTGTACAGGTTTCAGATGAAGTTTTTCTACATCTTACAGTTGGCATACTGGTTTCATGCTTTTCCAGAACTGTACTTTCAGAAAACTAAAAAAGTAAGTTCAAAATGTAAATGGGAGGAACTCCAGAGCAAGGTGGCTTTTTTTTCTTTACAGTTAAATCCTAATTGCAGAAAAATTGCTAAATATCTGTTGTGTAAATAAAAATTACTAGTGTTTCTCATCCACTGAAAGAATTTTCCCTCAAGCAAGTGATTGTGAGATTTTCTTTTCAACTCTTGGGTTTTTTTCCCTTTGTTTCTCAGAATTGATAGTCTAAATAGGCTCACTGAAATCACAGCTGCTTCATGAATCATGATATAGGTGTAGAATATAAACTGTGAATAATTCTATACATCAAAGGAGCGTGAAAGTCTGGGATTTGATTTAAATAGCATTTAAATGGGTGGATGAAAATGGGACATGAGCTGGCAATGTACCTTTGCACCCCAAAAACCCAGGTGTCACCTGGGCAGTGACCAGCTGGTTGAGGGAAGGGATTCTGCCCTGGTGACACTGCCCCTGGAGTGCTGCATCCAGCTCTGGGGTCCCCAGCACAAGAAAGGTATGGATCAGTTTGAGTGGGTCCAGAGAAGGGCCATGAAGATGAACTGGGCTGGAGCACCCCTTCTATGAAGGCAGGCTGAGAGAGTTGGGGTTGTTGAACCTGGAGAAGAGAAGGCTCCAGGGAGAACTTATTGTGGCCTCTCACTGTTTGAAAGGGGCTTATAAGAAAGATGGAGAGAGACTTTTTATTGGGGTCTGTAGTGACAAGGAACAGTGATTTTGAAAGAGAGTAGGTTTAGAGTAGATTTGAAGAAATTCTTTATGATGAAAATGGTGAGACACTGGAACACAATGTCCAACAATGACACTTCTCAACAATGCAGAGAAGTTGTGAGTTTGTTTTCATTTGAAGTGTTCAAGGTCAGGTTGGATGGGGCTTTGAGCAACCTGGTCAAGTGATAGGTGTCCATGGTATAGAGGTTGGACTAGGTGATCTACAGAGGTATCTTTGAGCCCAAACCATTCTGTGACTGTTGTTGCTCTGTGACTAGCTTGCATCTCTGTTGCCAGTTCGGCTTTATTCAAGAAAATGAAACATAGGTGTTACATAACCACAGGTCTTTGTACAGGAGCCTAGAAGAGGCTTAGTAAAATAGTAACAAGATGCACTGTTTTTATGCTGCTCAGATGCAGTATGAATACTCTTGCAGATGCACTGCAGCTGATGTTCTCTTACTGTGCTAGTGATACCTTCCAAATTTGACTTCACAGCCAAGTGTGGAGATTTTTAAGAAAGCTGTCACAAGTGGCCTAAGGGCTGTATGTTGAATAGTAGTGTTTTACTTGGTCACTGCTTGAAATAGTGCCCTCTGACTTTTGCATTAAGTTTAAAGGGTGATAGATAGTTCATTTGTTTTAACATAGTTGATATTTCTTCAACCACAGCTTAACCTCTGCTGTCTTGGCTTACTTGCCTTATTCATTCTCTTGAACAAATTGGCTGCTTTTACTCAGGTCTAGTTGTCTGTCCTGCTGACATAAACAAGAAAAGAACTTCTCAGCTCTGGTTCCTCTGTAGTCATGTATACCTCGTGCATTATTCCACAAGGCCTGCAGTCTCTGACAGTTTGTCTAAGCAACAGCATGGGCTGTTTAAATGTTATCTCAGTTCTAAAGTTGAAGTGTTGTAGGCTGGTCCTGGTTGTGCTTGGAGAAAGTGACTGTTTACTGTGTCTTTATCTGAAATAACCAATTTTTCATTTTCTTTTAGATAATTTAGAGTAGGTCTTTCTCCACCTGTTTTCTTGCTCTTTGTGTGTTATGAGTGTGATGTTTGCTGGTGTCATAATTGTTTGATTCTGTGGGTTTGTTGGATGTGATACTGAGTATTGAATAACATAGTATAGCTCTTGTAAGATTAAAATTTTAGGCCCTTTTTAGAAGATGAAGCTAAAGATCCTTGCTTGAAGTTTAGAGAATCTTTCCAAAAAGGAGTTTCTTAAGCACAACTGAATGTACTCTGCTACCACTCCAAAAGAGATTTTTATTGTGATCTGGCATAGTTCAGTGGTCCCTCTGTTCACAGATGGCACAATCTGCTTTCCATGTGCTGTGTGTCTTCTTTTTTATTATTTCATCTCCATTAAGTGTTCAGTTTAATAGGGCTGACTAAAGCCTGACTTAAAGTGGGACCATGTGCTTTAGCATGACTGGTTAATAACAATAT
>VYZP01051613.1:0-36704 GCA_013400635.1 Hypocryptadius cinnamomeus | reverse complement strand
CTTTGTGTCACCATTGAACTGTTGAGGAACCATCTGTCCCTTCATTAGTCATTGATAAATAAGTTAAAGGATACTAGGCCCAGTATTGAACTTTGGGGGAAACCACTAGTGAGAGGCCTCCAAATAGACCTGTGTCACTGATTACTATTGAAACAAAGTAAAATATTATAATAATAATAATGATGATTATAATAATAATACCAGTAGTACTGACAATACTACTACTAATAATTGTGATTAAAAGGAGATGGAGACAGGGAGAGGAACCCCAAGAAATGTAATTGATGCACAACATGGTTGCTCAGTCCTCATCCCACCTGATGCCCAGCCTGTCCCCCAGCAGCAACTGGCCCCTTCCAAGTAGTTCCCCCAGTTTGTACACTGGGCAGGACATTCTGCAATATGGACTATCCCTTTGGCCTGTTTAGGTCAGCAGTTCAGGCCATGCTCCCCCCCAGCTTCTGCTGCAGCTCCTCACAGGCAGAGCATGACACACTGAAAAGTCCTTGACTCAGGGTAAGCACAGCTTAGCAACAACCAAAACATCAGTGTGTTATCAACATTCTCCCACTGAATCCAAAACACAGCCCTGTACCAGCAACTACAAAAAAATTTTATCTATCCCAGCTGAGACCAGGACAGCTGGCCACACTAGGCACTTTCCATTCTGTATTTTCAGATATAGACTCCAGTTTTTCTTTGTCCCCAGACCTATAATCATCAATGCTCTTAGCGTGAAACCCACAGCCATATGCCAGATGGGTGTGGTGAGATGGGTACCATTTAGGCTAGCTGCACACCAAGTCTCTGCACAGCTTTAATTAGTACTGTAGGCTATGCCGATGCAGATATTTGCTGATATGATTAGTGAGAAAAACAATAATAGAAAGGTTAACAAAACTGGTCATGATGCTCATGTTATTATTATTGAAATGGACAATTGAGAGGACAGATGTCCCAGTCCTACTTAGAAATTGTTAATAGCTGTTGGCAGTATTTCAGGATCAACCAACTGACAAAATTCAGTATCTTTGCCCTCCTATCATATTTTATACTCCCAAATATTTGTTCCAGTAAACAAATTAGTTGGTTTTACAAACATCTAGTTTATAGAATAGGTCTTCTTCTGCCCGCAGGATAAGGAGGTGAACTTTGTGTGTCCCTAAGAGTCCATGAAGACTTTTTCTGGAGAAGTCAGGAGCATAGTTTCTTTGAATCTTACACTATTTTTATCAGCAGGAGGTAATATGCTCTGCCAATCCCATTTTCATGTAAATCCAAAAGCCTAAAGGCAGAGATTTACAGAGGACTCTGTGAAAGCAACTTTGCAATACTTGCCTGGTTCTGTACTTTATTAGCTTCTGCAGGAAATGCAGCTCATAGTTACTGCAGTATTAAACTAAATAATGGACTTAATAACATAGCAAAATATATTCAGAGCCCTATGATGCAAAATATATTAGATTAATTCAAAGACAGGACAATCTGAGTCTCTGGAGAAAACCAAATGTAATTAAAATTATTTCTACTCCAGAAATTCACTCCTCATTACAAAAGTTGCCATGGACTATTCCCAATGTAATTTTTATCCAGAGTTAGCAATAGAGATATTAGCCTTTCTGAAAACTGTGTTATCTTATAACATAGTGTATGCCTTGCCTTGAGTGAAAGACAAATGGGAAGTAGATGCTAGATTGTGTCAGATGACTTTCAGTCTCCACATTTTCATGTTCTTGGCAGGAAAATGTAGTATTTACTGATGCAGAGATGAGAGACAATCCCATGTGTCTTCAGAGTGCATTTATATGGTATTTAAGGAAGTTATTAAACATATGCGGAAAACACTATGTAAGAAACAAAGGAATCTAGTCATAAAAAGCGATGCCTGCTAAACAAAATCCTCAGATTGCTTACCTAACTGAGAATATTTTATGATGTCGAATCAGGGCCAGCAGCAGCAGGCCATTTTATTTTTCTTTCATTCATTTACATTTTTTTTTCTTAATTTAAATGTTCAGAGAAAATGAGAATGAATTTAAGAGATTCATAGGGACTGTGAGTATAAAACATATGCTTTTCACTGTTATAATAAAAGACTTTACTGAGGAAGAAATGTGTGTATACCTTTTACTTGGACAGGATACTTAGACAACAGTAGGTAGAAGAACCACATGAAAATACAGCTTTACAAACACTCACTCCTCCACAAATAATGCATTGAAAATGCTTCCTCTGGGTGACAGGAACAAGATCATGATTTCTCTAAAAAGAGACTGGAAAAGGAGATGTTGATACAGCAGGGAAGAGCTACAAGGCGATAATTACAAAACAGTTTATACAACTATAATTGATATAGTTAAAAAAATACTTTGCCTGTGGGAACTCTAAATAAGCTTGAGATAGACATATGGCTGTCTCTAAAAAACAAAACAAAAAAGTCAACTCTGTTATTTCTAGATGAGGCCAACAGGTTTAGATCTTTGATGCATAGCTGAAAAAGTGAACTATATCCAAATGTACTAAAAATACAGTATATTGATGCAGAGTGATGTCACAGAGCTCCTCGATGGCAAGTCACTGAAGAACTGGCAACAATCCAGCAGCAAATGTAAATATAGACATTAGCAAAAAGATTTGGCAGAGATCAAACAGGATTTCTATTTTCTTGTTCCCCAGCCAATCTTGTCCCGTCAACCACCTGCTCCCAAATTCTGCATTTCCTGACCATTGCCATTTCACTGCTAAGTAATGAGTAAGCACTGTTTGCAGCCACCTGTACAATTTTTCAATGAAATCCACAAAATTGCTTCCCCCCTTTCCACTTCTCCCTCATTCTCCACAGAACAATATGAAAAGACACTCCATCACCTGTACTGACAAGTGACTCTCACAGATACTGCAGCCCAGTTAGCACTTTGTGGTTCTACACTCCCAGTATTTCCATCTTCTTCTCCTTTTTGGAGGAAGAATGTGAGTGTGAAATAGCAAATGAGAGCCCTCCACTGTGATTAGAATCAGCTGCCTTCACTAACAAGCAGCATCCTTCAGATCAAAAGGATGGAAGTAAATGGTGTCTGGCTCATTCAGCTTCTTGTAGAGAGCCAAACATCCTCTTGCAGGAGGATCAAAGCCTATGTTATTTTGTAGCCTTCCAATAGCTGCCACTGGACATATAAATCAGATAACCTAGGAAGAGAAGATAGCCCAGCAGTTCCAGTTCTATATGATGGAAAATACTCATCTACCAAAAAAAGATGTAGTTGGTGTTCCCCTTGTGAAGGGCATTGATCAGGCACCCCTGGGCAGCAGGGGAAGGACAGACCCTTTCTCCTGACTGCCCTGTCTCTGGGTGCTTATTTTTAGACTCCTTCTGTCATGCAATTGCTGCGACCATGTTACATCAGTACTTTTATACATTTAGAAGAAACACTGTAAAACCTGGATTTACCTTCAGTCAAGATGCCCAATGATTTAGAAAAAACAACACCAGTGCACATGCACCATTTCTCCAAAGTCTAAGAAATTCTTGAATTTGTGAACATTTGAAGAATAGATACTTACAATACATAACATTAATCTTTCAACAGAGAAAAAGACACATTCTCTTTGTGCATTAAGCTGGAATGCAGGCAAGAGGCTTCAATCCCTTTTCTTGGTGACAAATGAGATATGGTATTGGGGCCATTAGAGAACCTCCTGCTTCATGCATTGCTGTGTTTATGGTAAGTGGTTACAGGTGAGCTTGCAAATGTGGCACATGGAACACTGAAAGATCTGCTTGCAGAAGAGTGTCTCAGCTTTGCTGCAGAGAGCGCATACTGCCTGAACAAGATGTGACACGAAAGAACAGTATAGTCATTGCCATCCAGAGCAAACTGACGGCAGCACAACTAAGCGGGCAGGTGATTCACAGCTCACACTGTTCAAGCTGTAAGAGCAGTACATGTTCTCACATGCAAGCAGTAAGGCTTACAGCATGGCCAAGAGAAAATCACAATACTGCAGATACAACCCCCAAGCTCTGGGAAAAACAGAGGCACAGCAGGAACCAGAGTGCTGCCAGCATCTCAGAAAATCTTCTTTGTATGCCTTCACATTCTTGTGAAGAAAATTTGAGGGGAACACTGCAAAAAACTGGTACTGACATGCTTGGATGACACACATCAGTTAATGTTTGGCATTAGCACAGAAGAAAACTCAAATGCAATGGAGACACAACATATCAGCGTTTCTGTTGTGTCATCAGGCAGACAAGAGGTCTATTTAATTAACATTGGATGTTGATTACTTACTTCCTGTAACATGAAACTGTTGACTTGGAATATTTAAGACTTGCCCAGTTTATGTGTAGTTTGCTACCTGAAGATTAAATTCCTGAGTGTGGTTGTTTGCATGTAGGTGGGTGTGATTTGTGTGCCTGCTGAATTCTCTACTAGAAAAGCACATAGGTATAGGTCCAGGACTACCACAATAAATATGCAAACATGTAACAGGAACTGCACTTCTTCACCATGAGATGTTAATGCAATGAAGAGCCCAGTTATTTATTATGAGCCACAGTTGAAGGAAATTCTGCTGAAGGATTTGTTCACCGACATAAAATTTAGCCTAATCAGATACCATGTGACAGAAGTTACTTTAACAATAAGTTACAGCAAGAGATGATCAATCAGAAAAACTTGTGTTATGTTTTAGAAGAAATTGAGTTTTGTGGATGACAAAATATGATCTGCAATGACAACAGTCATAGAGCACCAGATGAGGCCTCTGTGAAACAGGGTTCTTGTCTGCAGAGCTTGCAGGGCTGGGAGGGTTATTTGGGAAACTCTATGGTACAAAAATATATTTCAGATTGAATGAGTAAAACCAAGATATAATGGTGTTTGTGGCAAAGGACTCCAGATGCTGCTGCTTCACCATATGCTCTCACAAGCGCCAAACAGAACCCAGGGTTTTGAGAGACAGTGGAAGGGTAAAATCAGGAAAAGGAGTACGAACTGGAAAATGTCTATATAACAATTTAAACTGTATAAAATTATCATCATCATCGTCACTATTATTACTATTACCATTAGTATCACTATTGACAATTCCTTTCTGTGTAAAATAAGATTTTTTTAAAGTAGTTTTTCCTTTTTCTGCAATATGTAAATCTGGACCAATAGTGATTCTTAAATGAATCTATTAAGATTTCTACTGTAAAAACATACATTCCTGACTTTACATAAAAGGTGTGTTTCCTCTTTGTCCATAGACAAGCATTTAAATTTAAGTAACTGCACAGCCTTCTGGGACAATTGTTTGAATGCTTCTCAGAAATGGTGTCTATGTTTTTCATTAAATTGTCTAGAATCCAGTACTGCTTGGATGCAATTTTAATTTCATTTTATTTTATTTCTTTAATTTACTAAGAAGGAATACAGAAGAACAAGCAGCAGAGGCACCAATCATTTTATCCCTCATCAACTCAGCATTACAGAAGTTGAACTTTGCCATATAACACTTCAGATGGAGTCATCTTTTCTTAGGAATGTAATTTTTCCAGCAGGAGAAGAATCAAACCTTGACATTACAAATAGTTTGCAGGTATCAAAGTTTAGAACTGCCAGAAAAATAGCAGGCAAACTGTTTTTCAGGCTTATTTCTTCCATGTTGTTAAAGAAACTTTGTCCTTAACTCTGCTTGAGGTGTAGATCAGAACCACTTCAGAGAATTTCAAGCTTGCCCTGGGTAGACCCACAGAAACAGTGAAATCCTGGATCATAAGTAGCACAACACTCACCTTATTTCATTTTGTGCTACTGCGGCTCTGATTCCTGATGCCTCATACTACGAACTCAGAACTCTGCTCACTTAAGCCCTTTGGGATAATAGTAAGGCCATTATATTTGATGCAAGAACACTTAATAAAACCAAGAGAGAGCATATTGCTCTTGAAAGACTCGTGTACACAAAAATAAAGAAAATGCCCCTCAAGCCATAGATGCAAACAGCATACAGATTATTTTCTTCAATAGAGAACAATAGAGGGATTCAAATGAACAGAGATACAAAATAGCAAATGGTCAGTGAGATAACTTGAATTTACAGGCATAAATTTAGATTTTCACTGATATAAAAAGCCCATCAGAAACTGAACACAGGACAGATGTTTCACCCATCTTTATTTTCATTAGGTGTCTGAACAATGAAACCTAATTGTAGACAGTACTGGAATTGCTATCACAATTATTTGAAAGAGAGTCCTTATCACATTTGATTCCACAGAAGTTAAGTGGCTTTCTGGCATTAAGATGGCTTAACAACCTGAAGCACCCTAATTTAAGATTGCCCCAAATGCAGTTGTGCAGTGTTACTCACTTTCTTGTTATTTCATTAAATTTATACACAGAATATCTACAATTGGCTTATGCTACACCTCAATTCATTTTCAGAAGAAAAACCTGACAGTGGAGTGTGTATTGGATTCTCCATTTGAATTATTATGAAATATTTAATTACTTACAGAGTTCCTAAGAAGACAACAGTGACCAATATGCCCCTCTTATGGTGTGACTGACTTAAAATGTTCATCAAGGCATGGTTGACTTGATGGGCCTATGAGCTGATGCACCAATGAAATGTGGCTCTGCTCTCCTCTGGGTAGGAAAGGATGAGAAATGGCTCTAAGGCCCAGGACACACCTTCTACTATAGCTCACTTTTCTTTCTGCTGTTTTCAGCCAGGAAGAAAATCTTAGAGAATCAACATATGACCAAGGATCACAAGTCACCATCTTAGGATGTGACTTTCTTCTACAGGAAGAAAAGCACAATGCAGGGGCACCATTGGAAGCTTACCTTCAAGAAACCAGACAACCTGAGAATGTCAGTAGAATTTTGAAAGAAATTATTTTCAGGAAAGCAGGAAGGTCTTCACTGGAGACTTTTTAAAAGCTTTTTATGGCACAATGGCAAGAGGCATGTTAAGATGTGGCTTGCCAAACACTTTTGAAAGACCTGTTCAGCCCTCAGTCAGTGAAAGAGTCCTTGCTTCTCACATGAACTCACCATGGGGCTGAAGGTCACCACAAGGCAGCACTGATAGCTCTTTTGGAGGCCTTATTAATGGCATGGCTTGCACAACAAAAGGATCATTTTAATTTTGTGGAAGACACCATGTATTTGCTCATTGGTGAGAGCTGCAGTACTTTTCTCACACCATATTGCTGTGTACTGCATTGTCTTTCTGATACAGTGTCATTAGATAAGAAAATAGATTTGTAAAACAGATACACTGGTAAGCATCACCCATGTTGTGGTAGGAATCTTGCATCTACATTCTGCAGCTAATAGGTATTTAGCTCTAAAGGCTTTTTAGTGTTGTTCTGGTATAGGCAGAGGTGAAATACAGAATAAAGGCCTTAAAATTTAAATTACAAAGACTTAAGAATTCACTTGGAGTATAAACTGCAGCAGCAAGAGAGGAGCAGTTCAGAGCACAAAGGAAAAATGAAGCAGTCTTATGAGAGAAACTGAAGGAGGCAGATGGCAATTAGGTGTCAGTAAGTTCCAGACTCAGTTAAAAGAAAACTCTTTGAAAACGTTTTTTGGAGCAGTAGAAATAAAAAAGAAATATTAAACTCCTTACAAGGCGGTTGTGTATTACAAAATATTTTGTTTTCACTTTTATTTGGGAAAAGAGCAAAGAAGTTATATGGGGAATCTGTAGTTCCATCAAATAACTCAGATTTCTGCTGCTATAAGCTTGCAAAACAGATGTGTTCAAACCAGTAGAAAAAAGGCAATAAAGTGGGAAAAATAAAAGCATAAGTAAAAGTTTGTTCTTTGCTTTCTTCCTGTGTGTTAAAAATAATGAAGTAATTATAACTGACATTCCTAAAAATAACCTGCAGTAACAGTCTTGTGGAGAAAACACAGATTTCTCACCTGTAAGACACAAAGCTAAAGACTCCTTTTGCCTATTATCCTCAACAAATAATGCTGTGAAAGCTGTTAGACTCAGAGCATGGTTGCTTACTGTCCTCAAAAATCATATCAGTAATGTAACACGAGCTCAGGCTACGTGAGTTGAACCAAGAGCACCCATATGGATGACTGCAGTTTGTTCCTGGTCTGCACATGAACTGTGCTCATCAGGGCTGAGCATGGTCAGAAGTGTGTCCCTGTGCACCATGACCTGCAGTGGGTCTGGCTGTGGCCCCACACTGAACATGCTGGGCATGTGCATGGCCTCCAGCTCTGCTGTCCTGTGTGCTGGGAGGAGCGCAGGGTGACTGGCTGAAGGCTACCACAACCTTCTGCAGGCTACCAGCAGCTTCTGAAGGCTACCAGCACCTTCCACATGGAGTCAAGGAGGAGAGAACTGAGCAGTTCCCAGCTCTCTGTTGTTCCTGGCAGACATTTCTGTGCAGCTGGGACAACAAACGGGAAGTACAGAGCTGCTGGGCATAGCCTCTGCCCCAGGGCCCAAGAGGACAGTCACACAGCTTCTGCTGCTCAGTAGGACACTGGACTGTGATGGAAAAGTCTACCACATAGTCATAGCCTATAGTCATAGATGTCACTGAAAGAATCTCAAAGGACACCAAACGCTTGTGTTTAGACAGCTGAGTTGATGCTGGAACCTCTACACACAAGAGTCAGAAACATCACTTGAATTTCTAGGCTTGCTGCATGTTTCAGAGCTTCTCCATTGCAATGTGTCAGAGAAGGGCACTTAGGGACACATTCACTGGCTTTGGTACAGCTGCATAATGTCTGCAAGGACACTTAAGTAATGTAGTCAGCCTGCAGTGCTGCTTGGCACTGCTGTCTTCTATGATCTCCCTGCAATGCTGCTTGGCACTGCTGTCTTCCATGATCTCCCCTCCCCTGTCCTCTCCCCCAAGGCTTTTCAGCAGCTCACACAAAGCCACTTGCCAAGATGGGCACAAAATAACTCAAAACTTATTTTCTGCTTATCTTTAGGATGGCAAAATCCAACTTTATGATAGAATGGAGTTCTGTAGTTACCATAAAATGCTGGGCTAAGGAAGAAAAAAGTCAGGGGATTGCAGGAGGTTTCACAGTCACACAGATGGAAATAGAAGACCTTCATGTTCTCTCACTAACAGCACTGAAGGAATCTCCTCGCCTGTTCCCAAATAGACCATGCTCACCTCCACATAATCTTGGGGGCAGAAACAGACAGCAGGCATCTTCGGCCACAGGGAATCTTGAAAAGGGGCCAGAGAGCTGGAGGGACAGCTCCAAAAGGCCTTGGTGAGCTGGGTTTGTTGCTTCTGCTGTTGGGCAATAATGGTGCACTTCCTTCCCAGAAACCAACACCTCTCACATCCCAATTCCTGCTCTGACAGCAGCAGAGTGTATGGTGGTCACATGGCTATGTACTGTTCCCCAAGCCAGTCTTTTCTCCTGCTAGAACACGAAAATAAGTATCACAGGGCATTATTTGGATTATTTATATCACCCCAGCAGTTTGTGACCTATCCTTGGAACTGACAGCAAGACCCATGTACAGCCAATTCAGCCAGTATGAGCAGAGATTTCTGTTCTCCTGAGCCATGGGTCAACTAATCTATTCTAGAGACTTCACTTGAATCCTCCTCTACCTTCTATGCCCAACCTAATCTAAATCAACTCCATCTACTTTCCTGGGATGATGCTTTGTGTGTGTGAGAAAGTAGGAATTGAGGACTTGGCACTCTGAAAGCTTGTCTCCATTTGCAATCATTAGTTTAACTTAATACACCTGAATGACTTCATTTGTACTTAGCCTAGCTTTAGGGAGCACTGGCATTCAAGAAGCACCACTCCAGCTACAGGAGTGATTTGATTAGCAGTGCTGAGTGATTAGATTAGCAGAGTGGCTGGACAGACTGTTAATTACTTATTGTCATTCCAGCTGATGTATCCCCACAGCACCAGCAGCTCCAGCTATGCATTTGCATAGACAAAACCTGAGCATGCTTATACTCCATAGTTTGTAATTCACAGCCTTGCCTGCAGCCAGTGCTTCAGGTCCCTCAGCTTACATGTCAGAGGTCTGTACCAGCTGCAAACTTTATTGTTAGCCTGGACTGGAATCATTGCATGGTGCTGAAAATGTCAGCAAGAGAAACTATTGGTTCTTTGTCATCACTCCAGCAGAGACCTATTTCAGATTCTCTGGGTAATGCTGTTTCTGGAGTGATGTGTCTTGGCATGCAAAAGTGCCTCATTGCAGAATACTATAGTTTTTTGATGCTGTTATAAATGGCAGTTTTCATCATCTCTGAAGTTCTATGTTCCAATTATGGCAAAAAAAGCTTCCTAGGAAATAACCCTAGCTTTAAATTTGGGGTTCCAGAGATGTATGTGCTCACATTCTATTTGTGATCATTTCTATTCAAGGACAAATGAAAATAAAGTGAGTGGGAAGTGAAAGTAAGATTTCTCTCTGTGAACCTAGTCCCCTGTGAGCTACATGTTTAAGTTCATTGGTCACCTGAGCTGCTGAAGGCAAGAAAATTTGAAAGACGGCATTCAAAAAATGCTGCTTTTCCTCCCTTTGGTGTCTTCTAGGAAATGCAGCTTTATTGAGTGCTTGATGCTTTTGTAGCTAAAGTTCAGTGAGATGGAAACAGACCTATGCTGCTGCTCCTCTGCCAAGAAATAGCAGACATTATGTTTCTCCATATGGAGCAGCGCTCTGAATTATTGTGGAATTCCCTTTCTATTAAAAAGCAAACCAAAATAGCCTGTTCAGAAATAATTGAAAGATTTTTAGGAATGTGGAAGAGGAGTTTTTTCCAGGATGCCAGAGACAATTTAATGTTCTGTTAAATTGTTATAAATTCCCTTGTTTCTACAGGTAGTAAAAGCATGTAATGTACAAAGGTAAAACACAAAGTAATGCTCTCATAAGGAAAAGTAGCATAAGAACAAGCAGCTTTGCACTGCTCATAGCAGTTGATTTTTGCACAGTAAAAGCATAAAATTTTGCAAAACTGGACCTACACCTCCTCTGCACTGGGAATTTCACTATATGAGGTGTGAGGTAATGAAAAATCAGGGCCATAATATCCTACTGAGCTTCTGAATCATCTTATTGCACCGATGTAAAAGCACTTTAGAAAATACAAGCCATCTGTGATGTTAAATGCAATTATCTGATTTGCCTTAATAAATGCTCAGAAATCACTGCCAACCACTTCAATTTTTCAACACTGTTCTGAGCCATTCATAAGCAGGTAAAGGTCATTGTGCTCAGACCTTATCAACTCTGATCATTATCAAGTTATTATTTTCTGCAATAACACAACTGCTTCCCTCCAAATCCAGCATATAAAAGACCTTAAAAGGAGATGTAATTTTTTTTAGTTCTGTCTTGATTTCTGCTTCAACCATGACAGCTCTGACATTCAGGGGATCACACTAGGTATATTACATTGAAATCAACACAGTATTGGCTATTACTTATAGCTTCTTCCTACTGGCATCAAGGTAAGTGACAAACATTACTGTTGTTAAAGGTCAGATCCTAAGCTCTGTATTTCAGATTCCTCATGACTGGAGCTTTGGTACATTAGAAGTTATCCAGATATGTCGCTCTTCTATTTGCACAATAATCCTGCCCAAATGTGAAAGGGGCACTGTGATTGTACAAATTATATGTTCTGGTTATAAGTGCATTATGCTTGGGATGTGGCAGCCCCATTGGGCATACACAGATCATGTTCTAGGTAGGCTCTGTACAGATGCACAAGTCCCACATTGCACAGGTTCATGTACTTCTTGTCAGGGAGACCTAGAAGAGCTAGGTGCTACCTAAAGCTTTATTTCTCAGAAGTTACTTACACCTGTAACAAAAGCTACAAGTGTGAATTTAAAAGCTATGTTGTGCAAGTGTAAAAGTTTGCAGCTGGTCATCAATAAAAGCTGCATGTGTTACCCAAATCTGAGCACACTGAGCACAAATATCAGTGCACACCCTAGCCAGTGTCTAATGTGTGAGTTTAGCAGGAGTGGTTTGGATGCTCAACCAGTAAAAAACAGTGTAGTAGCTCCAATGCAGACCTGGCCCAGGTTTGTCAAAACAGCAGAGAAGAAAATTGCTATAACCAGCAGGAGACACTGTCCAAGCATGCAGAGGTGGTGTTAGGAATGCCAAAGCCCACCTGGGGATGTATCTGCATAAAGGACAACAAGAACTCTACATGTATGTTAAGAGGAAGACTGGGGAAAAATATGGGCCTGCTACTGAATGGGTAACAGGCTGTAGTGACCAAGTACATAAAAAAAAGCTGGCGTACTCAATGCCTTCTTCACTTCATCTTTACTTGCAGGACCAGCCTTCAGGAATGACAGGCCCCTAGGAGCAGTGAGAAAGTGAGAACTGGCATAAGGAACACAAACCCTGGGGTGGATGAGGATTAAGTCAGGGAACATTTAAACATATTGCATATATATAAACTCACAGGGCTTGATGGTTTGCACCTGTCAAGTGCTAAGGGAGCTGGCAAACACCAGTGCAAGATGACTCTCAATTGTCTTTGAAAGCTCATGGCAATTTGGGAAGATTCCTGATGACTGGAACAGAGCAAATCTGGACAAGTACAGGTCAGTTGGCCTTGCCTTGATCCCTGTGAAGGTGATGGAGAAACTAATTTGGGAAAGCATATCCCGTATTTAGGATAGGAATGACACTGTACTGGAATCCATGGTCAAAAATGGATTTGCACCAGGGAAATCAAGCCTGACTTGACATTCCTGACCTGACAGCCTCCCATGAAGAAATGACTGGCTTTCAATTCTGTGTCCAATAACACTATCTTAGAAAACCAATGAAGTACAGGCTAGGTAAGTGGTTGGTGAAGTGGATCAAAACTGGCTGATACACTGAGCTCAAAGGATTGTGATCAGCAGCACAAAGCCCATTGGGAAGCCAGACATTAGTGATCTACTTCAGGAGTTCTTACTGGAGACAATACACTTCTGTCATTAACGAACTGGGATGATGGAACTGTGGGCACCTTCACCAAGCGTGTTGATAATCTCAAACTGGGAAGACTGTCTGATACACAAGATGATTACGCTGCCATTCAGAGGAGCCTGGACATGCTGGAACATGTCCATTGAGGACCATGAAGGTGATTAAGTAGTACCATCTTCAGGAGTATCTCTTATCCAAGAAAAGGCTAAGAGAGATGGGCCTATTCAGCTCATAGAAGAAAAGTCTTTGGGGGCATCTCATCAATGTGTATAAATACCTGATGGTGGGGAGTAAAGAATGTGGAAACAGATTCCTATCACCAGTGTCTCAGAAACTAGGCAATGGCCACAAACTGAAATACAAAAAATTCCATTTAAATGAAAAAAGAAACTGAGGAGAGATCAAACACTGGAGCAAGTTGCCCAGAAAGGCTGTGCAGTATCCACCCTTGGCAATACTCAAACTGAAATAGACGTGACCCTGAGCAACCTGCTAGTTGCCTCTGCTCTGAGGTTTCAACTAGATGATCCCTAGAGCTGCCTTCCACCCCCAATGGCTCTGTAATTCAGTACTTGCAGGTTACTTACACCACTGAATTGTTCCAGGCCACATCAAGTTGCAGTTCAGCAAACAACAGCATTAGTCAGGATTGTTTAAACAAGTTATCCAACTGTTTGCCAACTGGTCACATGGACCTGCTATAGTAGACTGCTTCTCTAGTTCTGTTTAAATACACATCCTCTATTAGGTATGGTTCTTCCATTTTTTATGAGGTATGCTTATGTGGTAGGATCCAGTGATTCACACTCTCCAATCATGAGCAAGGAGGGCACTCAATGTGTTACTTTTCTCTGCAGGAAAGGGACACAAACACTTTTCAGGAGAGCACAAATCTCATTCACTGCTCTCAGATCTCCAGTACCAGCTAACATGTCTGAGGCTATCACTGAAACAGCCAAATTCTGCATCAGTGACACTGCTCTCTCTTGTTCCCCCCTCACACCATGCAATTCCTTGTGCTACCACACTGTTTGGGCAGTCACCCGTGAATGAGAACAGGTAACTCATGGGTGTAGCACTCAACAGGCTTTGCACTAGATTTCAGATGAAAGGAAGGCTGTTCGAGGTTAATGATAGCAGGAAGGTAAATCCACCACCTTAGACAGAAGTGGTAGTCCAGGGCAGCTAAAGGCATTCAAGAGATCACAGGATAATTCAGGGTGAAAGGAAGCACAAGAGGTCTGTAGCCCAATCTCCTGCTCCAAGCTGGATCAGGTGCAAGATCCGAGCAGGTTGTTTATGGCTTTGTGCCAGTGGGGGCTTGGGAACCACCAAGGATGGTGGCTGCAAAACTTTTCTGAGCAGCAACCTGCTCCTATAAATTACTGTCCACCAGGTGCAAAAGGGTTTCCTCATACACAGCCTGAACCTCTCTTTTTAAGTCTATGCCCAGTTTCTCCCAGCCTCGCCCCATTCACATGTGGAAAAGCCTGCCTCAAAAAGCTGCCATGTGAGGCAGTCACAGCTGTGGTCTCTGCCTGCAGTCCTGCTGCTGCTTTTGGACTGTATTGCTGGGAGAGTTGTCAGAAACTTGCTTTGGGAGGAGAATCTGTGACATGTTTCCACATTTGTATAAAAATTATCTGTAGTTTACCATAAAGCAATGAATGGAATAATCCATCAAAACATTTGATGATGGCAAAAGTCATTCTTTGTGCATAAGACATAGGTATTATTGGAAAGTGGAATTAACTTCACACGTATAACAGGAGTGACGTTTTTATGCAGTGCTGTCTGCCTCAGACATGTACAGATCATATTAACCCACCCACTTCCCTTCCCTGATCTTCTATCAAATGAAGTGA
Organism: Hypocryptadius cinnamomeus; assembly: GCA_013400635.1. Lineage (NCBI taxonomy): Eukaryota > Metazoa > Chordata > Aves > Passeriformes > Zosteropidae > Hypocryptadius > Hypocryptadius cinnamomeus. Next base: position 21,864 of record VYZP01051613.1, on the reverse strand, counting down.
AACAAAAAATTCTATGAATCTTCTGGGTATTTCAACACTCACATACCATTTTTTTCCTTGAAATTGAGAGCAGGGAACATGATCCTTCAAGAATATTTTATTTTATTTTAAAAAATAAATAAATAACTGGAAAAAAATCAGAGAAAACACCAGATAATGCTGCAGAAGTGATAAAACACACCTTCCAGACATCTTGTGATTTTTTTGAGTCTCCTACAAATCCCTAAATGCACTTTCTGTAGCATTATGGATTATCATGCAGAATATTTTTGACAATTAGGAAATGTAGGTATGTAATATAAACAATACTCAAAGTATATTTCAGCAACAGTATACACAAAGAATATTAATTATGTAATTAGACTATTACACTAGTAAAACCCAAATTTCATTGCCTCAGTGACATTTAAAATCATATTACATGTATTTTAAACACATTTATCTATATTTTCCTTGCTTAATAGCTCTTCTGAAGTCATTCTCAGACACCAGAACACTCCTTCTGAACATTAGCCTTACACTTTGACATCTACCATACCTTGGGTCATTTTCTGGTAGTAAGCCTGGAACCACACTAGCATAAGAATCTGCTTCCATGGATCAGAGCATGGGACTTATACCAAAAGTCTGTTTGTCCCCTTTTCTCAGTATGTGCTTACATGGGTTAAAAATTTAATTAAAAAACCAAACAAACCAAACACCTATGCACCCAGCATTTTCTCCCTGTGCCTTTCATGTATTTGCATGCGTCTCAGCAGGATTCTTAGGAAATGCCACTTCCTAGAGGAAAAAAGAGAATCCAGAGAAACCACAAACCCTCCTCTCACTCCAGATCTGGCACCCACTATTCCTCAGGCTTTTTTTTTTTTCAGCTATGTGGCTGACTCTGACAAAGGGAGGAGAATTGGAAGGGAATTTTCTACTCATTGCTTCCACACCTGAATTTCCACCTACCTCTTTCACTGCAGTGCCCACAAAACCTTCTTGTTTTTCATTAGCTAACAAGTGCAGCTCCTGGCCTAGGGTGTGTGCTGAGAGTGTGCACGAACCATCCACAGCCCTACCCTTTTCTTCTTCTCTCCATCTACAGCCCTCAGTACTGGCAGAGGCACTGTAGTGGAAAGCCCCACTTCTCCTTCCCCATCAGTATCAAATCTGTATAGTCCTACACATGTTCCTCCCACACCTTCTCCCAATCTCAACATACCATCAGTTACCTTTGAAATACACACCCATTTCCACGTACTCTTTTCCAGGAATATGCAAGGCAATATAAGAGTCCAGATACTGAAATTTTAGGCAGATGGTGTGGTCCTGTTTCTGTCATACTTGAGTTTGACGACAAACTTTGAATGGTTTTTATCTCACCATCACAGTTGAGGCCCACTCAGCTAAGCAAATCTCAGCCAAAAATATTCAGACACGGCTGTGCTGCTCTTCACTGCCAGAGACACGTGGTGCCTGACTCGAGGTCAACGATTTTCAGATGTTTCTTAAACTGTTCCCAAAAACTTCTCCTGTGCATGTGGTTTGGGCACCAAAAATAATCATGTTTGAAAATCTTGGGTCACAATGATATGGCAGAAGTACCTCGTTAACAGGATCATCAGATGAAGATGAGTGAGAATTTCAGTGTTTTACAGAAAAGACTTAGGAGCACAAGGAGTTGCTTAAAGCTAAATGACTGTTGAATTTCAGAAAGGTGAAAGGGGAATAGAAAGAAAAAATGATGATGGATGATGTGAAGTATACAAGTCTAACATCTTGTTTAGACTTCAGAACTCTTGCAGTAGGGCAATGCTATTGATGGACATTAATCAACTGTACTTTCATCTGATGTTAGCTGGCAGAAGTCCTATTCAGAAATAATTAGCATGGTTAAGGAGCCTCTGGTCAGTATTGCCTTTTCATCTGGTGACCTAGGGCAAAGTACACAGCAAACTGACTGTGGCTGTGACAAACCAAGTCTGTTTAAAGGAAGTTTGCTACACTTTTAAGAGAAAGTTTAGAAGAAATCTCTCCGAAGTGAGGCAAGGTGAAATGAGAAGCAAGAATGCAAGGTAGATACAGCAAGAAACAGCTCTTTCTGAGCAGAGAAATACAGTCTTTTTCTACACTATAATTTAGCAGGGTGTTTTAAGAAAGTTAGCTCACTCTCACCAGATGCTTCTGAAAGCTCTTCTCAAAACAGATTGTACTTCACCATAGATTAATTCAATCAATTCACACAACCCCTTGAATCAATTCACAGGCTCTTTTCTCTAATGAACAACATACACTAAATTACAATTTGTCTAGTTTTGACCAGAATTGGTTAAGTTTCTGAAGGTTTTAGTTACTGTTAAATATTACATTTCACTAGCTATTAGGTATCACACACTACACTTTTTAACATCTGTCATGCCTTATTTGCTATCTAGTCACAGCCATTATTTTGCTGTTCTTCAGCAGGCATGAAGTTGTAATTAAAAACTACAGGGTGTTTAAAGGGCTTAGTAAAACTGATCAAACGATCCTCCCATCACTAGGGATGTCCTCAGGGTCCAGAGCTGAAATGTAGTTACCAGTCAGAAATTCAGCATACTAAAGGGGATAGGACTTCAGTGCTCCATGTCCATGCCACTTTTAACTCTGAGCCTTGATTTATTCCCTCTATGGCTCCCAACACATTCCGAACAAGAAAGCACTGCTTCACATATGCATTAGCCGGGTAATTACTCCAACATACCTCCAGATATTGTCACAGTCAAATAAATGACTAATATTTGAATATATGAGCTTAATACAAAACGTTATCAAAATCACAGAAGCTTATTGTGCATTGAAGGCTGTATGTGTGTATTACATATATTTGAAAACTGTGATATCTACAAACATCCTATTTTCTCCACAGAAAGCATGTGAGCATCAGTCCATTCTGCCAGCATATGGGATCAGGTGTGTGACTGTATTGCACTCGGGAGGACCAGAATATCCTCTCAATTTTTTTACTTATAATGCACCATGAGTATGCCTACCACTTTGCAAACACATAAACGACAAGGCTGCTGCTCCAGGACACTTGTATCTGGACTCATTTACAACACAAAGGCTAAAAGTTCAGGTGCTTATGAGAGCAAACAAGTCAGGTCTTCAGGGCAAAGTTGGTTATTAGAAGGCTGATGGAAAAAGTTTGGCTTCAAGACATTTTTCATAGGCTCTGAGTTTCCTTCATAAAATAAATAAAGACCCAATTTTTAATTAATTTAGATATTTCAAGGGTGTCAAAATTCCTGGGGTTTGTGAAGACCATATTCCCTTGCATAATGTATATCCTTGCACTCTAATTTGAGGTTTGTTTTGCAAAAATAACCTGTCACAAATAACACTTTATTTCAGTGGAGCCACAATAGCCACTACTAACAAAAAGAACGTTTGCCCTTGTATACTCAACCTTTGCTCAACCATCAACCCTTGCTGTTGTCCTCTTGATTTTAATAATGACATAACTTTGGTGAGCAGAGTAACTCACACACTGTTTGTGAGTAGTTAATATTTACTGATACACTTAAAATGAAATAATGTCTACTTGTGAATGGAAAAAGTCTTCAAAACCTTTCTGATATCTCAAAATAAACCTGAAAAGTGCACAAGCCCACAGCTGTTTTCCAGGACAGATTTCGAGGGTGGCAGACTGTTTGGTGTAAGATTTCTGGGGACCCGAAGCAATGGCTCCACTATTGTGTCCCTCATGTCCTTCGTTATTGGGATTTGTTGTAGGACCCGTCAGAGTGGGTAAGATGGACAAAAACTGAGGGCCTGACTCGAGGGTGAGGTGCTGACTGATAGTTCCCGGTGCTGTGTGCCTTTTTCTTTCCCTGTGGACAAACTCCTCCGGCCGGCCAGGGAGTGCGGTGGGGTGTGACGGGGACAGGTCGGGCTTATCCTGGAGCCGTCAGCCTGCATGTCTGAGATCACTGAAATCCTGGAGGGAAACATCCCAGAGCTGTGAAATGAAGCTTCCTGGGGCAGGGTGCCCGCGCTGTCCCTCTCCCACACAAGCCTCCTGGGGGTTCCCAGTCCTGCCGCCTCTCGCAGCCCACGGCCGGGCCCCGTGCTGCCCTCCCTGCCCGCCGGGGACACGCGGAGGCGCCCCGGGGCCCCGCCGGCGGCAGGGATCGCCGGTGCCTGGCCGGGCGCCCGTTTCCCGGGACTACGTTTCCCAGGGATCCGCGGCGCGGCCCCGCCCGCTGTCAGCGAGCGCTGCAGGTTGATCNCTGCCGCCCCCGCTCGCGGCGGGGTACGCGGCAGGGGCTGCCCGGAGGCTTCGATCGGCAACTTCCCGCCGGGCCCGGAGGTGCCGCCTCTCCCGGCAAGGGCGGCCGACCTGCGCCGCCTCCCTCCGGAGCGGCCCCGGCCCCGCGCTCAGCCCCGGGCGCCTCTCCCGCCCCGCCGCCGGTCGGTCTCCCGCCGCCGTCCCTCGCTGCTGTCCAGATCCCCGAAGTGCCCCGAGACCGCGATGCCCACGAAGCTCCAGCGTGCCCCGCATGGGCGCAGAGGTGTGCTCGGCCCCTCCTTCCCTGAGAGGGATGGAGAAGCCAAAGGGCCGAGAGGCTCAGCTCCTGGGCAGCCGGGAGCTGTGAGGTGTTCATAAGGTGCCCGGCTCCTGAGGAAGTAGCCCGGTAACGGAGGCGATAGCTACCAAGACCTTGACAGGTGGATGCTTTGCTAGGTCTTCAGTAAATGCTGGGCTCCCTTTAGCCTTCTAACATTGGCCGTGCGTTCCATTTCCATTGAATCTTTTGGGAAGTTGGAGGAGACAGGTGTATGAGAGAAGGCAAATCTGCTTTCCTTCTGTCTACTTCCAAGATTCACTCGGTTTTCTAAAGCTTTAGACTGAAGCAGTGACAGTCCTGGGGTTTGTGCCTCATCTTGCTTTATTTGGTGTCCTTGAGAAAATTTAAGAATCCTGTGTAAACCAGCCATCTGACCCCTTCTCCTGTGCTTAATTTAGTGTCTCCTGTGCTTAATTTAGTGTATGACAGTATTTTTATGTGTTCATCTTGTGACTACCATGAGTTTTGTTCCTCAGTTATGCTGAAATCTACAGTTCCATCAGACGACTTGCTTTATTGCTGAAAATCATGCTGAAGCTGTGTTTTGCTGAGTACCCAAGTGAACAGTGCAAATGATAGTCCAGCAAAAACTTAAACATGCTGGAGGCGGTGGGGACCTTTACAATGCTGAAAACCAGCTTCCTATGCAAATTCAAATAAAGATAAATGAGACCACTGTGTCTCAAAAGGTGTCTGTCAACATCCCAAGTTGTTCATCCTAAGTGTAAGCCTCTCCCTAAGGCAAGCATTTCTTAGGCAGAGGCTGCTTGACCGAATGGCAGTTTTGAAGACTGGAATGGTACAAAGAAGGAAGGTAGTGGTCCTGAGTAAAAGCATTACTTCGGTGGCAAAAGCATAATGACATGAACTGGGCATGTGTGCCCGGTAGTGGGTAAGTAAGTAAATGAAATGGACTGCCATGCACCAGATGGTTCATATGCCAGTAGCAACCCCTGTTTCAGTGTGCTCACTAATGCCATCCCACTTTATTTACTTGAAGTCTTTCTCAGTCTGTTCGCTAGATCTTTTCAGGTCTGTAATAATTCCTGTCATATCTGCAGTGCCCTCCATCTGAGAATCTCTAAAAGCTTTGTAAATATTAATGAAGGAAAGCTCTGCTAAAGCTTTGGGAAGCAGTGCCTTTCCCTTCTCCTGAGATGGAATTTTTTTCTTTAACTCCTTCTTCCCATTTCCTTCCCCCAGGATGCATCCTGCTGTGGTGTGTCAGAACAGGCATTCTTGTCTGTATGTTCTGGATTCCTCCCATTTTGTTTTTTTCTCCCTCAACTTTCTTGCCTTTGCATGATTCTGTTACCCTCACACTAACACAGCACTATGACTGTTTCAGCCCAAGCAGCCATGTGGCCATGACTGCTTTGTGTATTTGTAGTGCATTCACATTTTAGACCTTTTATTAGCCATCATTTTATGTTGGAACCATGTTTCTTTGTGTGATTGTGCTTAAATGCTTGCTTTTCTCTTAATGAATCTTCTGCCTTGTTGGAGCCCTAGGTGTGAGCTGTGTTCTGTTCCGGGACTGTGACTTTTGGCAAGGAACACATGGCATTATGGCTTCTGTTTGGAAAGCTGAGAGGTTACTTGTTCCTCATGACTCCGATCATCACAGTGTACAGACCTTGCTTTTGTCTAAAGTAGAGTTGCCAGTGAATCTTCTAAATAGATAGTTTTGCAGAAAAATGTCCTGGACTCTGGAAGAGCAGACAGTTGGGATTTTTTTTGTTTTCTGTTTGTTTGATTTGTTTGTTTTCTTTGGAAACATGCTTTCCTGGTTTGCAGCTTGGGGTCTTGGGAGCACAACCTGCTGTACAACAGTTTTGGAAGCTTGGAAGTAAGGTTTAAACTGAGGTTGTGTGGCTCCAGTCTCTGCATCAGTCAGCTGGGAGCCTGGCTAGGATGGACTTCCTGGGCTCTCTTTATAGAGTGATGCAAGGCCTTTGAATGGTTGGGCTAGCTGGATTTTAGTGAAGATTTGTGAGTGTCTGGCTCTGAGATGCAGCTGGTGGGGAGCGGGAAGGTCCCTGGGGCACAAGGGAGGCAGGGATTCTGCAGCGTGGGAGTTCCTGACTGGAGCCAACATCCACTGCCCCACCAGCTCCACCAGGGCTATTGTTCTATGGAAGCTGCCTGTTTGTCAGCTTCAGCCATGAACCCAGAGTCTTTCTTTTGTTTTTCCTTTCAGTAATGCTCTGTGGGGCTAAGGTGAAAATATTTTGTAGCTTATACTTTTTGGAAAATCTTTGAAAAATTTATTTTATCTAAAAAATTGCTGAAATCTTCCTCAAATTTGATTATTTTAAAGTGTCTTAGGATGGTGTGCTGAGGTTTAACTATGTCAACAAATGTCCATTGGTTTACTTAAGGAAGATATCTAAACTTTTTTACTGGGATAGCTGACAGTGGTAGACTTGCATATATGAAGTAGGAATTTGGAGAATACTGCCGTTCTTTGCCAGTTATATATAATACATACTTTAGTGTCCCAAAAGAGTTTATGGGGACTGGGAGATCCTTTGGGCTGTATAGTGCCAGTGCTTGCAGACTGATGAAAGGATTGGTGTGTGTGTATAAGGAAAGTGAGTTTGCACTCCTTAATATGAGCCTGTTGAGATGGCAGCACTGCCAAGGTAAGTCTATTTTTAGACTCAACAGTTTTGACAATGTTCCTTTAAGTGTTTTTTCTCCTTCTAGTAAGAATGAAAGAACTAGGTCAGAGCCAGTAGAAAAAGGCTTTTGATCTCTGCAACAGTGTTCTCATTTTTTTTTTTTTTTCAGTTTGCTCTTGTGCAGCAGAGGTAAAGGGGAAAAGAGAGAAACGGTGATTTCTTCCCCCCCCAGTGTTTATTGCGCAGGAAGGTGAGAGACTGACAGCATCCATCAGATGATGTCTGCATGCAGGTGATCCCACACAGTTCTGTTGGATCCCCTGCAGCTCTGATCTGTGGTGTTTTTGAGATTCCTTTGCAAAGAAAAGTGCTAATTATATCATGGAGTTCTTTCATGGTAAGTGTTTAATGAAATTTGGTTTAACACCTTTCTTGCTGTGTATAGGCTTTGGAAAGTGCCACATAGATTTGTTGCAGGTCTCCTTCTGGAAGTTTATGTAAACTTCCAGTCTCCTATGGCTCTTCTGTAGTGGGCTTATGCTACTGAGACCCTAGATCTTCCTACGGGATAGTACGTTTTACTAAGAAGTGGAGCCTTGCTGTCATGACAATGAGTGGCCTTACCTCTTGGTAATCCTTAAGGAGACTAAGACTCAAAGGAGGTTAGGGCATTCTGTGGAGTGGCTTCCAGGTTAACTGCTGCAGGACTGAAGTTATTTGCAGCTTGTAATCAACTTCTGTCAGAGTGATCCTGTGGATTTCAGCTATGTGGTGTACCTTGGTTGAATGCCTGCAGTGCCTAGCAACTCCATGGATATTGAATGCTGCCATGTGTTTCTTCAGAGACTTGAAATATGGTGAGCTCATAGATGTGCTATGCTAACTCTGCCAAGAATGTCAAAGCAAGTTCAGGATCACCCAGAGGACAGCTTTGAAGCAGCTTTCAGTGTAGGTACGTATCATACTGTTCCAGGGTGTGCCCAAAAGTACAACTCTTCTGACAGGTATTCAGTTACTCAACTTCATCTTATTTCTACACCCACTTTGAGCTCAGACTGGGTATGTCTCCATATCTAAGTTTCCAGGGAATGTGATCTAGTAGATGGTGTTTCAGCACACTTACTTGCCTATGGAGCAAAGAAGTAACAAGCCCTGTGATTCAAAAATAGCACATGCTTCCGTCATGTTTTTGGTTTCTTCAGTAATTTCTAACCACTGCTTAGCCTGAGGGATTCAGACATGTGGCTTGGAAATAGCTGCCAGTTGGAAGCAGGACTGAGGGAGACATCTCATTTCAACTCTCCAGTTGAAGCAGTCACATTGGGTCATAGCAGAGGAGATGGATAACACCAATGCTGGAGGTGTATTGGACAGTGAGACATAAGATTTGAACATCAGCCTTTGGTCTTGAGTTCTGTGTGTCACTTTCTGACCATTTATTGCAAAAATGCATCAGCAGTATGGGATTCCATACTGGAAGATAGATCTCCTATCCACATTCATGTGGCAGCCTTCTTGTTGGGCTGTAACATCTTATTTCTTGCTCAACAACAGCTCATCCTCCCACCCACCCCACATTGTGCATACAGCTTCATGGTTGTGTGTGCTTCTCTTCTTTGAACCACTGCTTAGAGCTGTCCAATCTATGTTGCTACATTTGAAAGGGAGGCTGTGAGCTGAAGTTCAGAAGGTGCACTCCTTTTTGGGAATTGGAGGCCGCAAAATGAAGCTGTGGCAACAAAGAATCACCCTGCAATGGAGTGTCTTTGGGTGTATTCAGCTTGAGTGGAGGGTGGATATTACGGAAGTTATGTGATCATTTTACCCTCCCTGCTTTAACAAATAAACCCATATTAGGCAGCAATCAAGGTACCAAGTATCAACTCGATGTGACACTGTTTCTTTGGATGAAATTTGGTTGTAGGATAAGAGTGTCTCTGGAAATTCAGAAGTACTTTCATGTCAGCCAGTTTAGATACAGTTCTTGAGGGTTTGACCTTACCCTTAAAAATACTTGGAAGACTTAGAAGCTCAAGGAGGACACTGATTAATACAAATTTACTGGTTCAGTACAGTTGAATAGCATCATAAGGTTTAAACTTGTCAGGTGGTAGTAATATGTAGGCAAATGGAAGGAGTGATGCTTTGAAAGTTTGCGTGCTTTCTCCACAGAAGGGAATGCAAGTGAGCAAATTATGAGAGTTAGACTTTGGATGGATTTCCTAATGTACTACTGGAAGATATTGACAAAACCTGTAGTGACATTGTAAGAGCTCATGTTTACTGCTTAAGTGGAAACTATGAAGTAGAACTGTTCTCGAGGGGTTTTGGAGGGCTTTTTTTGTTCTTCTGTTGTGCCCAAGCATGGCAGGCAACATCCAAGGAGGTTGTGTAGCTTTGTTCCACTTGTTTACAGCTGAGTGTGTGAGGTCAGGGCAATCTGTTTAGAGCCACTCTTTAGTGCTTTGCAGTGTTGCTGTGTCACAAGGGCTATGGCAGGAGAACAGTGGGGACAGGCTCAGAGCAAGGCACTGTAGCTGGATGCTGTCAGAGTTGCAGGCTGGTGCTGATAAGCATGGAGAGGTTTCTGTCCAAAACATCTGTGCAGGCTTGCCGGTGGGTGCAGAAGTAGGTGTCTGTGGAGCACTGTAACTTTTTGTTTTGGTCATTGGTCTCTGGAAGTAATACAGCTAGTTTGCAGAGGTAGTAGAGCTGTTAAAAGGCTGCTTTTCGGTTCACTCAGTATTGAGTCTGTGGGTCTGTTGGGATACTGTGCCTGGTTTTGGAGCCAATTTTCTCTCTTGTCCTGACTGAGACAGCTTTACCCTCTTGTGCCCTGTGTTGTCTCTTGACTGTCTTTCTTTTTGTCCAGACTGTGATCTCTAATGCAATGCTTCTTTCTGTGAGCAAGAGATACTCAGAGTTTAAAACTGAGCAATCCTATTGTGGGTTATTTCTCATGAAAGCTGTTGCCTTTGAATGGGTACAGGTATTTACCCTTGCAGATCAACAATTGAACAGCTCAGCCCTCAATTATCTGCTCAAAACATGCAGAGAATGTAGAGGGAGTAGTTCTGGAAGGTGCCAAAGGCGAAAGAGCTAAAAAAATGGAGTAATTTTGAGGTCTTCTGAAACTGTCTGGTTGGTGCTGGTCAAAATAGCAAATAAGATCTCAAGAACTATGTGGAGAGCTCTGAACAAGGCAAGGGAGATCTTTGTTTCTGTATCATTGTGTATTGCTCTTGTATTGTGAATGCTCCCTTCAGCTTTTGCTTGCCACACTGTAAAAGAAGGAGAGGGCTGGAAAGAATACAGAAAAAACCTGTAAGCTGGTCAGAGACATGGTGGGTTCTCTGAAGGCAGGTTACAGATAGTATCATTCTTTAGCTTGGAAAAGAGATCGGCAGGTTACAAAGACTCTGATTCTTTAGCTTGGAAAAGAGATGACCGTGGAGAGAATCCTTAGACCTTGATGAATCGTGGGGAGAAGGTGGAAAAAGGACACAGGTCACAAGGCAGAACAATGAAGCAGTAGGGTTTTGTGCTTTAGATTAAAAAAGGAAATAGTTTTTCATATAACACAGGAGTTCCCCAAGTGCACTTTCAACCTTGGGGGTCATTTCCTAATGTGCCAAGGCTGGATCAATTCATGTATGCCCTGCTCTCAGGCTGTTCCTTAAGCAGTGGCATAAAGGGCTAGACTTCTAGTCTGACCCAGCTTGATGACTTCAATGAAAAAGTCTAGCTCATCTGCTGTGTTTCCAGAACAATTCCACTCACCACAAGAATTTGAATTGCATTGAGTAGCTGAGAGGGAAATTTGGTCAGGACAACCCAGAAACAGAGAGGCAATGGGGAATTAGGCACTGAGCTATAAAAATATTAACTGGCAGGGTCATGATGCATAAGATAAGTAGCTTTCTTTTTCTTAGTTTATGTAAACTGATACTGCTCTCTAAGAGGAACTGTGTGCCGTATCTGGTCAATGGGATTTGGGGAAGGAGGGGCCTGGTATTGGCCTGCAGCTGTAGAAATGCCATCCAAGAAAATATTGACTCTCCACAGCAGGTTGGGTTGGAAGCACCTGTACTGACCTATCTAAATGAGATGAAATATGGTCTGAGAGAGATGTTCAGGAAAACCTAAGCAGATTAGATCTACAGATGTCAGCCTTAGTGGCTTCTGCCTTGAGTAGGTTTTATGTTCCCTCACCTTTGTGTAGGATCCTCCTTCTCTCTTCAGAAGTGTCCTCCAGAACATGCAACATGCTGTGAATAGTTGCATGTTCTGTGTGCAGCATAAGATAAGCTTGGCATTAAAGAGCAGCTTCATTACTTGAACCAGTAAAATTCACCCTAGTTTGTGCTCCTCCTGGATGAAGCAAGGAGCTGTGCAGGGGTCTGAACTTGGGCTGAAGTGAGCCCTGCATTCAATTACAGGATCTAATGTGCTTGCAGAGAGTATGTGATCGACAGAAATAAGAGTGTGAGGAAGACAGTGTGGATTTTAGCTGGTCTTTAGTGCAGCCCTATCCATCTCTATGATGTGCTAGCTCCTGTTCTTCAGCTGAACATTCAGGTTATTACTTCCCTCCATCCCCCCACTCATTTGCTCGCCCCTGCCCTGTCTTTGTGGCTCTTTTTAAAAAAAAAAATTATTTTCTTCTCCCAGAGGGGATTTTGCTTGAGTTGATTTGCTTCTCTGAAAATAACCTAGTAAAAGCAAGAAAGAGACTTTTAATAATGCTGTTTCATAAACATAAAGAAAGAGAATTGTAATGTGCATCAATAGAAGCTTTCTCTCAGATTGTCCTCCGCATGCTCTCGGCTGACGGTTTGCTGCTACACAAATCGTCTGGGGTACTAGAGTGAGTAGGATACAGTGGTATGAGCAAGCAGTAGGAGGTGAAGAATTTTACTGGGGGAAGGAAAGAAGGCATTTCCAGACTCTTCAGTTAAGTGTACAAGGGAAGGGATACCCTTGAACAGTGATAAAGGAGGTAACTTTTAGGCAGTTGAAAGAAAGCCAGGACTGAGAACAGAAGTCAACTGCCAGATTTCAAACTAGTTATGCTAGTGAGGCTGAATAAAGATATTTTCCTTTGCATTTTGTTGACCGTGCCTCATTCATGGGACAAGAAATAAAGCCCAGATCCACAGCTAAATTGCAGCCATTTCTGTGCCACATGTTCAGCAGACACCAGCTTTCATGGGTAGGGCAAAGACAGAGATCTGTGCTGCATGTGTGGGACAGTGCACCTCTGATGCCATAATAAAGACTTAACCTGTTTGTGTCTGAGCTGTTCTTTGTGTGCTGCATAGGCTCGTTAGCATTTAAAAATGGTTTTTGTTGTAATGTTTGCTGAGTATAGAATTGAATAGTAGTACTGTTAGGACTTGAGAAGAGGCAGTCTCAGAAATGTAGCTTGTGGTGAAGCATGACTATCCAGCTTCCTATTTAGTGACTGCAAGACAAGTTTCTTCCAAGATCAGTGGAACCAATGAAGACTCATTGCATACCCAGGTGTGTTATTACTCTTTTTTATCTCTTAATTTTCTCTGCAAAATCCTTAGGGCAACAGTGGTACCTGATTTGGAATTTGCCTAAGTTGGTTGGTGACTGACAGTTGTAATATATGGTGAATACTTTTCCTTGTGAGAGAAAATTAGTTTAGGTCTCTGCCTTTCTAGCTACCAATAAATTTTCTTTGTTTTTCATTCATACAGTTCTTATATGTTGTAGCACCCTCTTTGTGTGCAACTTTATGCGACTCACAATCTTGAAATCCAGAGTTCCTCACTATTCAGGAGAAGCTCTGTAGATGCTTGCACAAGTCTTCTTATTGACTTACTAGTTTGTAAAACAAATGACCAACTATTTTGTATTTTAATCCATTGCTTAAATTGTTTTCTTGTGTGCAGGTGATGCATGTTACTTACTGACATTTATTACTTTGTTCGCTAAGATCCATTTTGCTCTAAGTTAATTGCATAGTTCTCTTAGTCCCCTTATGTGTCAGTATTCTCCTGTTCATCTATACCTGTACAGGATTTGTGGTAACCTGGTCTTATTTATTCACTGAATAGGTTCATTTTTGAATGAGTCTCTGCTGCTAGTGTGAATTCAAGAGCTGCTTGTACCAAGTGTACTTTTATTAAAACACAATGAGAAAATGCTTCAGAAATAATTTTGCTCTCCAATCACTGTGTCTGCTTTTTATAATGAAATCTTGTTGCTGTTATAAAGGCTGAACTTGCATTACTGAGACACCAAGGTCTGTCTAGCATAGTGATGACATGCAGTCTGTCCCCTGAAGAGCAGGTGTAAAAGAAACTGTTTACAGCATTTGCTAAAGTCTGTAAGATAAGAGATGGTAAGTGAATATTGCCATACATAAAATAAATAGTTTCCAGTAGGAAACATGTACAAAAATGAATAAGGAAGTTTTTTAGGTGAAAAAACTTAATTACATACATATCCTGGTGGGATGAGGGTCTCAGAAGGCAAACTCAACCCATAGAAGAAGAGAATTTCTTATTCTGGGCTTATTGTTTCTGTTCTGTAAAGAACTAAGGGGTCTCTTCTCTCTACACTCAAGATTTTTTTGGCCTTCAACCAAATTATGAGTTTAGTTTGATTCCAGACATGAAAGTGCTGAGTTACTCATTTGGATTTCTTGATATATTTCTGTTGCTGTACAAGACTTTATACCATCTTACAGCTAAAGTTTGTTAGAGAGATATATGTGTAGTAGCTTGTCTCAGAAAACCTACTTTTTCTGTATTCTTCTTTGGCTTTAGTTTTGGGTATTTTTTAGTTGTTTCTGGAGAGAGCGAATGGCTTGTAGTAATAATTGATACCATGGGATGACTACCCCATTGTCTAGCTAGAGATGTTCAGGGACAGTTGTCTCAGGAATGCCATTACCTTAAGTTTTCTTGCTAATAATAATTCTAAAGAGGTAAAAAGGCAAAAGCCTGACAAGTCGCAGTTGCAAATTAAAATGGATGCTCCTCCTCGGAACACTTTATCCCCTTCTGCCTCTATCCACTTTCTACACCTGTGTCCCCTTTGCTCTGCCCTTCCTGCTCTCTTGACCTGGCTTAGTGTCCGCTTCCTTGCTGCTGGGCTGTCACTTATCCTGCCCAGCTGTTGGGCACGTCCCACTGCTTTAACGAAGACTTGACTGTAAAATTCGTATCTTGTGAGAAGCTGGGGTTTTGTTTAATTGATTAATGATTAGTAGTCATTATAACAAGAGGCTAAAAAGACAAGCAACTCACTGGAGGGTACAGGTGTGTGTCTGTCTGCCAAGCCTTGCTGCCTGTGTCTGTCTGAGCTTTGTGCACAAAGCTCTGGGTACAGCTCATCAGTAGCAGCAGTTTACAGTGCACTCCACAGCTCAATACTGGCCTGCCTTTTGGCACAGTGTGTTTGGAATTGCTTGGTGCTGCTTTTTGATGCTGACCAACAGAAGCAGATAGCTAGACACTAATATGACTTCAGTTAAGTACTTTGGGATTTCAGCCTTACAGGAGGTTTGTGATAAATTGATGTGGCTTGTACTGAAATAGAAAAGGTCCTGACTGATTTGCTGGGCTTCTTTGCTCTGTGTGAGTGCTGCTGATTTGGTGGCCATTAGACAGACAGGTTTGAGGAACAGAGTGGGCAAAATCTTGAATTTATTTGCTTAGCAGGTTGCTAGCAGTATTTACTAGGTTGCAACATAAGCAGATTGTATTAATGTGAAACTTTGACTGCATTTTCAGCTGGTTCCAAGTGATGTGTTGGGGGAACTGTGCAAATTTACATTAGGTGGAGAGAGGACTGTATGAAGAAGTACTTCTGGTAGGTAAAAGCCAGACAGTTTCTCAAAACTAGAAGCTGATTGATGAGGCAGATGGACCATCCATAGGATTTACAGAAACTCATTACTATGGAAGAAATTTCTGCCAGACAAAGTAGTCAAAATAGTCCTAAATTTTATAGTACAAATTAAAGCCATCTTTATTTGCTGTTTTTAATCTTGTTTTTACTATTGTAGAAGTGGTAGTAACTGCTCAGGTCAGATATTTTTTAAATAATCCCATGTTTGCTAGGGATATGCAGAGCTGCTAATGAACTATAAGCTTCTTGGAGTACAAGAAGGGCTTTGCAGTGCAGATCTGTCTTGCTCATTTGGTCAGTGTGAAGAGGCATCTCAATCTGAACGAGACTTCAGTGTTTTCAGTGTGAATGTCTCCTCTCTGATCAACCCAGGTAGAGCAGGTTGTGAGTAAAGGCAAGCAAAAAGTTTCAGAGATTCTATCTGACTACTCTGGATTGAAATGTAGCCTCTGGAAGTGTACAGAACTCTAATTGAAAATGCTGAATGCAAAATTTGATGTGATTGGAGGTTTGATTTACTTTTGACAAAGAAATGGGCAGCAATGGAAGGAAGAAGTCTAGTGAGAGCTGCTGTCCTAAGGTGTTTTTCCCTAGAAATACTTGATAAATCTTTGTGACTACTGAAATGACTGAAAAGATATTTGGACCCTTTTTATAAGGTCCCTGCTATGTCCAGCCTGAGTTTGTTAATGTTCAAGCTATATGGATGAATTTTTGTCTGTCCTTTTCAACAGTGTGGCATTTTACAGTGGGAGTAGTAGGTGGATTGTATACTCCTTAGCATTGTGCAGCTAGTCTGTGGAATGAACCCATAAAATGGAGCTTGCAAGGTTGCCAGTATTTGACACATGAAAGTTTTGTAAGGATTGTTAGAGCTTGGGTGGTATCTCCTGTGCCTGCTTTTTGTCTCTGAATAGCAAAAGCTAGCATATGACTATGATGCACACAGAACAGGGCACATGAGTAAGAAGATGCTATTTTTACTTGATCACTTTTTAGAATAGAACAATTGTTATTGCATGTAACTCAAGTACTTGCCAAATACGCTTTAATGTAGCCTTAATTGATCTGCTTAAAGTTTTAAGCAGCCAGCAGTATTCCCACTGAAACACGTCGTTATGAAAGGTTTGACACAGTAGGCAGTGAGTGCACAGAGGTAGCAATTGATCATAGATTTATCTGCTAAGCCTTGAGCCTACAGATGGAGAGACAAAGACTTTCCATCTGCCCATGCAAAACTTTGGATATATCAAGGCTGTGTTTTGAAGAGTGCCTTCAGGCTTATTTCCAGACAGGATTCACAGAGTACCCTCTAGGAAAAGACAAGGCTTGCCCCAGATGCCAGTAACTTATGACGCCTCTTGGTGACTTCTGTGTACCATCAAATATGCTCAGACAAGCTGTCTCTTGGCTGCTTGCCATCTGGGTGGCAGGCATGCATGGGAGGAAGGTAGCTGGGGGGGTAGAGCATTCTTGTTGCCCTGTGAGCTCTTTTTTGAAACTGCATGTGCACCCTGGAGAGATCTGTGTGGGCATGGAACTGGCTCACATGTATGGGCCAGCTTCTGCAGGGCAACAAATTATCTTGCTCTGTATACATGAAAAAGACTTGAGTTTGTGTTCCACCATATATAAAAAGTACTCAGTGTATTGCATCCTAGTTTTTTAGGACAGATGTGGGGTAATTTTTCTATTTTGGATGCTCTGCTGTTTTTCTCACAGAGCTTTTCACTCTCATAACTTGGCAGATCTCAGCAGTCTTTTTAGATGCTGGAAAAGTGGATATTAGATTCAGCTTTACCATTAGGTTAGGAGTACAAGATCACTTAAGTACCTTTGTTTTAAATAATAGTTTGTTTCATAAATGTAATCTTTGGATCTATGTTATTCTGTCTGCCAGCACCATTCATTATGTACTTGTTGCTGTGTAGTCAGAGCTCTACAGAACATCCACCCTCCTTCCTCAAAAGGAAACAAGTTTCCACCACAGAAAGCTTTCAGTACAAGTTGAACAATTGTTGGGGGACCATGAAGAGCGATTAATCAACTAAGGTGGAGTTTTCAGCAGGGAAAGGAGAGTATAAGTGATGTGAGTCTGGATGAAGGGTTGTATTACTGAGATACGGATGATATATGAATATTGAGATTGTATGGAAGAATATTGGAAGAAGTTCTGTTTCAAAATCTAATGATACTGCTGACAGTGGTATTAGGCTGATGCTGTGAGCTGATTTGGAGGGTGTTGCTTGATGTACTGTTAAAATTTGGGACTGATCAGGTGAATGCAGTTTGGTGGAATGAAGAGATGCTGAGGCAGCAGGGATATTGTCGAAGGAGCAGTGTGGGAAAATGGTCTGAATGCAGAGGGCAGGATGAGCTAGTGTTAACCACTACCTGGGTAAAGAGGACTAATGGTCTGAACAATGTTTTAGCCAGAAACTACTTTGTCTGGAAAAGGATTTTTTTCCAGATGAATGCCATTAAGTCCTAAAAGAAATTTAAGATGTGTCAGCTAAGAGAGTCAGAGCACTTGGGCTGTGGTGAAGTTAGTGATTTGTGATTATTTTCTAAGAGCTATTTAGACTCAGTTCTATGGGATGTTAACCCTGGGCGCTGTCAGTCCACCAAGCCCCATTAGGTTTGATAGTTGGTCCTGGATTTTGAGCTGACCTTTTCTAGCTAAAATTACATAAGATGTAGATTTAAGTAGAGAATAAATTATTGACCTCTTTCGCTGCCTTTAACAAATCTTGAAAGGGAACCATTTTGGTTTGTATTGACATTTAAAAGGAGGCAAGAACTCCGCCTCTGTCTGCCACAAAGGTGGACCTATGTATTCTGTGTGGTAACAGGAAATAACAGACCCATGCAAGGAATTATTCCTTGCTCCTATTCTCTGTGTAGCTGAGGGTTGGAGGTAGCAATGGGAGAAAATAATAGAGCTGGCTGCCTAAAGATGTGTCATGACAAAGAAAGAGAAGCTTTGCCAAGTGACTAAGATACTTATTCTTCTTAGGAGATTAATACCCCTAGAAAATAAAAAAAGTTCTCTTCCCCACTTCCCCCCCTCCCCCCTTCAATATTAGCAACTCTGGAAAAGTCCCCTAGGACAGCCTGTGTTTCTTTTAACCACTCACCTGTTTTCAATTAAAAGCAGTGGGCATCTCTGTAATTGCTAGCAGCCTCTTCCATTTTTTCTCTGTTGTATCCTGAATGAGCCCAGTAAAAGGCATTGCTGAAAAAGCACTAGCATTCGTTACTCTTGAATGCATGATGGGCTAAGAGTCAAGCAGCATCTTGCCAAGTGACTTACTTCATTTTTAAGCCATCCAGGTGCTTATAGATTTATAAAACCATTGAAGTTGGAAAAGAGTTTTAAAATCAAGTCCTACCCTTAACCCAGTACTGACAAGTCCACCACTAAACCATGTCGTCAAGTGCCATGTCTACATGTTTTTTTAAATACTTTCAAGGATGTTGACTGCCCCACTTTACTGGGCAGCCTGTTCCAATGCCTGACAACCATTCTTCCATGAATAAATTTTTCTTAATATCCAATCTAAACTTCCCCTAGCACAACTTGAGGACTCTGATCCTGTGACTTGTTACCTTGGGNCTGTTGAACCTCACGCCACTGGCCTTGGGCCATCACTCCGGACTGTCCAGATCCCTCTATAGAGCCCTCCTACCTTCCAGCTGATCAGCACTCCCAACCAACTTGGTGTCATCTTCAGACTTTCTGAGGGTACCCTTGATCCCCTCATCCAGACTGGTGATAGATATTTAATAGAACTGGCCCTGGGGAACACCACTTGTGACCAGTCACTAGCTTGATATAACTCCATTCACTACCACTCTCTGGGCCTGGCCACTCAGACAGGTATTTGCCCAGTGATCAGGACACCAATCCAATGAAAAGCCATTTCTCCAAGAGAAGGCTGTGGGAGACAGTATCAATGTCTTTACTAAAGTCCAGGTAGACAACATCCACAGACTTTCCCTCATCCCCCAAATGTGTTATTCATCATGCTGCCATGTTATTGAAGCCTGTATCATTTGTTCTCTCTAATGCATGGTAAATTAGTGCCATAACCCAGAAGGGTTATGCCATGTTGATGCCATGCCACCCTTCTCCCTAATCTCTATTGTTTGGGAGCACTGGGAAGGGAGGAGTTGCAATTCACAGGAAACTTGCTGCTGGCAGTGTTCTTCCAGGCAGTTTTAAGTCCCACTGTGCTGTGTAATTTCTCTTTGGTGAGCACTGGAACTGGGCTGACAGCCAAAAACTGCCTGCTTCTGAATGTTGCTGTAGTGTGTTAGAGTTTCAAAGGTGTCTCTAGGAGTCTTCCTGTTCAGCTAGGGAAGATCCTTGCAGAAGACAGTTGGAGGAATTTTTATGGCTCACATTTGATACGAAATGTCTTCACTGCTGATCAGCCCTTGCTGGAGCAGGGTGTGCTGGGAGTACTTTTACAGGTTGGTTAAGATACATTTACATTTTTAGTACAGGGGGGAATTAATTAGGTTACTAACAGAACAGTTTTTATTCTCGATGTGCTGTGGAAATAGTCAGTCTTGGTGGATCACATCTATCTTTCTGTGGTCTGGAGGATAGACAGTTGTTGTTAGTAGTTGTTTCTTTTGGGTAGGTTAATATGATCTAGAGGAGCTAGATAATAGTAGGTGGATATAATCTAGGAGAGAGAGAATTTTTTTGGTGTCTTGAGGAACACTGATGTAAATATAAACAACAGAACCAAATTTCTTTTTAAGTTCCCCTGGGAGGTGTTCCTGTCCTTGGCTTGCAGATGTAGGTATTGTAGTGGTTGCAGAGATCACTTATCTTTTAGAAATATTTGGATGTTTTTAAAGATCTCAAGGCAAAATGGTCAACATTTTGACCTCTGCTTTAATTCTGTACCAAGGAATTCTTGTAACTTAGGCTCAAAGCTTTCAATTTAGACTCTAGGATTTAACCTGAATAGATTTTCAAAAGGTGCTAAAGTTAAATAACCCTTTGCTTTCACTGCCAGCTTGAGCCAGTTTCCTGTGAGAGGCCTTCAAGGGCTGATCTGCAGCTGGTAGAAACTGGTAGTTCTGATTTCTTCCCCAGCTCCCCATCCTTTGCTTCTAAGTCAAGCAAGAGTAAAAGGGCAGCTTTTATTTTGGCTGTACATTTTAGTTTAGGTTTCTATTCAGATCTGTCAAACATCTCACCGCAGTATCTGAGCAAAGTTCTTTTGTACACAGGGGAAGTGGGACCATTAATTACAAGTAGTGCTAAAAGTAGCCCAGTTATGCAGGAACATAAATGAAAAAGTCAGTCACATAAAGGGGAAGTTGTCTCAGGATCCACACAGTTTTAAAATCACTACCATGTGTGTGAGTGCTGAAACTGAAAATTTGGGCAGAAAACAAGCTACTGCCATAGTTTGAAATGGGCATTTCTGTTGTGTGGTTTGCATTTGTTTTATTTTTTTTCTCTGGATGCTTTCCTTATTCGGCTGTCATTAGTCCCTACCTCATTATATACTCCCAGAGAGTACATCTCTCTTGCTTGTTAGGATGGTGTAGGTGGTAACTTGCAGTGGTACAAAGGACTGAAGGAGAGATAATCAGCTGGATAAGTCATTAATCTGTGCAGAGACTGACTTGCTGATTTTTTTGTGCAGGGCTTACTTATCCCACATTCTTTAAGACCTAGAATGTTGTAGGAATTGAAAATGTAATAGAGAATCTTCAACTTGCTTGCCTAGAAAGGAAAAAAATATATGGTTGATGATGAACATTTAATAAAAGCTCTACGTTGAGGGTCTTGGATGCTCCGGTGAATCCAGCAGAGCACAGTTCCACACGGTAGCCTGCACTAAATAAATTTATACAGTGCTGCATTCCTCTCATTTTCTTTCTCAAATATCTCACCTTGAATCCACATCAAAGTACAGGTGGTTCATTTGCTATGGTCTGACACAGCTCTGGTTACCGCATGGCACTTCTCAGTAGTTTGTGTTAAACATTTGAACCATTGAGTTCTTCTTTACTAAAGCAATGTTTCTCATATTTTTTCCCAGCTATCCATTGCAATCTGAATCCAAATGGTATTGATCACCCTGTTCCCACAGAAGATATTAACCTGCAGCTTGAAGGCGAAGGAGTTGATTCGCTCGCGGTTAAGAACACCGGTACTCCGAAAGGGCCCGAGTCAAAAGACACACCCAAGAGACAAGTGGAGCCAGAAATATCTAAGGTGGGTAGGATTGCCTTCTTATTTATTTTGGTGAATCTTTAAGAATCTAGGCTTCTTGAAGTCCTGGCTTCTGCTTAAAAACCATTTATCACCCTGTTAAAGACATATAAAGGTGTAAAAATAGCAGTCTGAGGAAGTGGGTGTTACAGAAGCGAGGTACTGCTTGTGGAGTTGTAGCATACACACATCTTGGATACTGCACTATTCTGTTTTTCTCTAAATGAAGATAATTAAAGTAATGGGATCTCTCTTTTTCAGACACTGTGGAGACTCTTTTTCCAAATGACTTGGGTAACAAGCAGAATGGGCACAGAAATGTTTTTCTTGAGGTTTTTGTTTGTTTGCATATTTAATTTTTCTTGGGGCGGGTAAAGGAGGAGAAAAGGTCTATGGATACATGGATATGTGGATTTTTATATGGGTGACTGATTTTAATAATCTGTTAGACTACCAAGTGCAAGTGAATGTGTGTACTCAAGATACACTATATATATATATATATATATATATA
>VYZP01051609.1:0-12911 GCA_013400635.1 Hypocryptadius cinnamomeus | reverse complement strand
TTGAGGTCCTTTCCAACCCAAACCATTCCATCAGTCCACAAAACCTGTAAAGAACCACTGAAAAGAACTTTCACATTTTACATTTCCACCTCTCCTGCCACCTTTCCTCCTCTTTCCGTGCTGAAAAATGTCCCTTGCCAGCTGCAGGGCCCAGTACCTGTGCCTGAGTTTGCCCCTGGTTGGAGTGGGAGGTTTTTTGTTGTACTTTGCTGCATCCTGAGGTTTTTAACCCAGCTGCTGTCCTGCCCAGGTGTGCACCACGTGTTTGACACAACTTTCTCCAGGAACTTCAGCCTCCTGGAGAGCCAGCAGGAGTTTGTGAGGCGCTTCCACAGACAAGCAGAGGACAAAAAGGCCCTGCCCATGCTGGCCTCTGCCTGCCCAGGTATGGCTTCAGTTCCAGCTGCAGTCCAAAATCCAGCAGCTGCTCAGAAAGCTGCACATGGGTGTTGTTACCTGCAGGGTTATTCTCCTCACAGCACAGATTTTGGTGCTGAAGCAGTGCTGACACACCTTAAAATCAGTCTGGGCTTGCATTTGCTTTGCTTTTTGTGCTGAACTGAGGCTGAAAATGGCACTGAACCTGGGGTTTGGGGAGAATGGGCAGAGTGAAGGTCTGCTTTTTATTTTTTAATTGAATTTGTTGATGATTTTCCTTCCAGGCTGGATCTGCTATGCAGAGAAAACCCACGGCAGCTTCATCATTCCCCACATCAGCACCACCAAATCCCCCCAGCAGGTCATGGGCTCCCTGGTCAAGGGCTACTTTGCAGAGCAGCAGGTACACCTCTAAAAATGCTCTTCTTTCTGCAAAACTCCTCCAATTCAACACTGCAGGCTGATTTTTTGTAAATTTGCTGTGTAATACACATTTATGGGTCAATATTGCCTTGCAGAAGAGAGCAAATCCTCCTCACTACTGTCTTAGCTAATGAGTAGTAATTAGGGCAGAACACTGAGCATGGGCTAATTAAATTAAACCCTCTGAATTATTTGAGAAAGCTGAGGAACCTTATTTTCAGTGCCCTTGTGCTCCTGTTGTTTAAATTTGGTGAATAATTTCAAATAAGTGACCCAAGCCAAGGCTGCAGTGGGTGCTTAGGTGCAGATCATGGCTTCTCCAAAACTGATCCCTCATTCCCAGCTTGATGTTTTGCTTCTGTCCTCAGGCTGTAACCTCTGGAATCTTTCCAGGTGGGAGCTGGATATCCCCACAGCCAGCCTGGACTGGGCCAGCAAGGGGCTGCAGCACCCACTGGGATTTCTTGTGGGGGTTACTGCCTGTGACACTTGCATGAGGCAGCTGCAGATCTGGGACAAAATTTGGCAATTTCTGGGAATATTTGGCACAAGAGACTGAAACAGGGGCCCAGGGTCAGTGACCTGTTGGCTCAGCCTGTGTTTATTGCTTGGATGGTCCTGAGGTTTTGTGGGACTCCATTTCATGTCCTGAGGGGCTGAGCTTGGGGAGCAGGGAGGAAGTTTATTCCCTAATGCCTTAATTAGGGGTTGGCTTCTCTGCCTGACCTTGGATCATTGCACCAGAGGGATTTCCAGGAGCTGAAGGGAGACTCAGAGAGATGGAAAGAGATTATTCCCAAAGGCCAGGAGTGCCAGGACCCAGGGAGTGGCTGCCCACTGCCAGAGGGCAGGGTTGGATGGTATTGGGAAGGAATTCCTCCCTGGGAGGGGCTGGGATGGAATTCCCAGAGCAGCTGTGGCTGCCCCTGGATCCCTGGAAGTGTCCAAGGCCAGGCTGGATGGGGCTTGGAGCAGCCTGGGACAGTGGAAGGTGTTGGGGTTGGAACTGGATGAGCTTTAAGGTCCTTCCCAACCCATTCCAGGATTCCATGAAACCTCTGAAGGTCCATAACTGCTGACACTGACTGCAGCTGAAATTGGCTTTAGGAGAGAAATAATTTCATTTACTCATAAATACATAAATACACAAATACTCAGTCATGGTGGGGACCACTCCAGGGGCACAGTGGCATTATTTCCCCCACTCTGCTTTGCTCCTGGAGTGCACTCCCTGAGGACAGGGGGATTTTGGCTGCCCCAGCTGCCCCAGCCTTGTCTCCCTTGCAGCACCTGTCCCCTGACAGGATCTACCACGTCACAGTCATGCCCTGCTATGACAAAAAGCTGGAGGCCTCCAGGCCAGACTTCTTCAACCAGGAATACCAGACCAGGGATGTGGATTGTGTCATCACCACAGGTAAGCAGAGCCACAGGAGATTGCCAATTCCAGCAAATTCTGGGAGCCTTGCAGTGTTCCCTGGCTTCATTGACCCTTTGTCTCTGACAGAGGTTGGATATTGATCTATATTTACATTTAATAGTGCAGATCATGCCCTGGTAAAATGCAGGTGCAGTTTAGGGACTGCTCTGTGGGGGTTTATTTTCCTGTATCCCAAAAATAAGAACTCTTTGTGCCTGGTTCTGCTCTAGGAGAAGTGCTGAAGCTGCTGGAGCAAGAAGGAGTGTCCCTGTCAGATGTAGATCCTTCTCCCCTGGACACCATGTAAGAGTGAAATCCCATTTCAGTCATGTTCCCTTTCCTCCAGGATTTAAGGAGTTCAGAATTCCCCTTCCCTGTTCTCTTTCCTCCAGGATTTAAGGAGTTCAGAATTCCCTTTCCCTGTTCTCTTTCCTCCCGGATTTAGAGAGTTCACAATTTCCCTGTTCCTTTTTCTCCAGGATTCAGAGAGTTCAGAATTCTCTTTCCTCCAGGATTTAGGGAGTTGAGATTTTTCCTGCTCCCTTTCCTCCAGGATTCAGAGAGTTCAGAATTCTCTTTCCTCCAGGATTTAGGGAGTTCAGAATTTCCCTGTTCCTATTCCTCCAGGATTCAGAGAGTTCAGAATTCTCTTTCCTCCAGGATTTAGGGAGTTCAGATTTTCCCTGCTCCCTTTCCTCCAGGATTCAGAGAGTTCTGAATTCCCCTTTTCCTGCTGTTTTACACCAGTGTGTTTGCCCTTGGTTTGGTTTCTTGTGTCACTTGAACCAGAACAATTGGGAGTTAAAATATTCAATGTACAGAATACGGTGAATTTCCACTGGAGAATCACTCCAGCTCCTTTCATCCCACAAAAAGCTGCTGCAGCCTTTGGGAAGGACAAGAATCTGTCCCAGTGCTAAAAATTTCCTGAAGCAGAAGCTGTTGCTCCTCCTTAGCAGAGGCATTGCAAAGATCCCAGAATTAAGGCAGAAATAACAAATATTTAGGTCACCCAGTTAATCTGCAGGAGGCTGTTGGTGAAAAATGACATTTAGGACGTGTCAGATGGGACTGGGATCGTTGAACTGAGGAGGAACTTCTGCTCCAGGGCCAGCTGCACACTGGGGTGAGGTGGGAGCAAGTTTTGGGCTCTGGGGTGACAGCAGGGCTGGCTCTGCACTGAGCACCCAGAGCTTCCTGTGCTTCAGGGCAAGGGAACATCCCAGAGCTCCTGGCACAGGAACACCAGAAAGGTGCAGCAGCAGCACCTCCCTGAGTTATCCATCAATTCATGGGGATTAATTAGAGAATCCTGGAATGGTTTGGGTGGGAAGGACTTTAAAACCACCCAACCCAACACCTTCCACCACCCCAGGCTGCTCCAAGCCCCATCCAGCCTGGCCTGGGACACTCCATGGCTCCAGACCCACCCTGTGCCAGGTGCCACCATTCCCAGGAGAACTGGAGAAGCTGGAGCTCAGGGGAAGCTGCAGTTTGGCTGTGCCACTGTCCTGGGGCAGCCCCTGGAGCTCTGTGTGCCCCCAGAAGCCCTGAAGGTGCTGCTGTGCCCCCAGGCTCGGCGGGGCTGCGGGGGAGCTGAGCTCACATCGCGGCGGGGGCTCGGGCGGGTTCCTGGAGCACATCTTCAGCCACGCAGCCCGGGAGCTCTTCGGCATCCACGGGGCCTCCATCCACTACAAACCTCTCAAGTAAGGAGCTGAAATCCCACACAAAACTCGGGGTTTTTTCAGGAGGTCTCTCCTTGTTGAGGGGCTGATTTTTTTTCTCAGTGTTAAAGTTCACTTCCAGGCTGAGGATTGGCTGTTCCCTCCCCCAGCTGCTCAGAAATAAATCAGCCAGTTCCAGGCAGGCAGGGAGAATTGCAGGGAGAATTGCAGGGAGAATTCCAGCCCCTTCCCCAGCCACACCCTGGAGTTTGGCCTGGTGGATTCTCCCACTGGTAACTTTTAGAATAATTATAAAATTTCAGAGTAATTGAGAAGGCAGAGCTCTCGTGGAGCTGGGATTCCTCACCTTGGATCAGCCAATCAGGGAGATTTGTCACTGATTATTGATCCCAAAAAACCTTGTGGGAAAGCTTTGGGGCTCTGTTTAACTGCAGTGAAACACAAAATGAATCACCTGAGTTTGGGCATTGAGGCTCATCCACCTGAGATTCCTTCTGGCTTCCCAGCTCTAATTTAATGTATCCTTTGGAATTAATTACATCTCTAATGAACAATTTTTTATGTTTAGGATTTGCTGGTTTAAGAAGCAGAAAAAAGAGTCTCAAAATCTTGATTAAAAATCAAATTACTTACTTCTTTATCAGGACCAGGTATTCCCACTAACCTTAGAAATCTGGAATCCTCAATCAGGGTTTGTTCCCATGTTTTATGATCCAGTAGAAGTTACAAATCCCCTCAGGGGCTCCACTGATGTTGGCTGAAGGAACTCAGGTCTGTCAGGGAGGGGCTCCCTGTGCTGAGCTTTCCAGGCTTTATCCAGCACAGATGTCCTTCAGCAAACTCTGCTCAGGTGGCTCCAGCAGTCCTGGAAGGCTCTGGAAGGAATTCCTTCCTGTTTTCCTTGGATGGGACAGAACTAGGACAGCTCTTCAGTGAGACTCACAAAGAATTTGGGTTTTGCACAGGGCCCTTTGAAGCTTAAAATAGAAACTCACTTGGAGAAGCCACTTGCTGTGCTCTGCTCCCTCAGGAACAAGGACTTCCAGGAGGTGACCCTGGAGAGGGATGGAGAGGTCCTGCTCCACTTTGCTCTGGCCTATGGATTCAGGAACATCCAGAACCTGGTGCAGAAGCTGAAGCGAGGGAAGTGCCCCTATCACTATGTGGAGGTCATGGCCTGTCCCTCAGGTGAGGCTGCTCTCAAATCCAGCCTGGAGGAGCTCCAGGGCATTCCAGACAGGAGGAATGGGAGATTTCTCACCCCCTCGGGCTGTGACAGCCACACCATCACAGCTGTGGAGGGATTTCCTTGCCTCTGAGCCAGTAATTCCTCAGGATTTAAAGAATTGCAGCTGAATTCCCTCACACAACATTTGCACCATTAATTAATTAATTGCTCTTAAGGAGGATTTCCTGGGCTCTGCTACCTGAGGGCATTTTCCCCTGAAATTGCCCAAGTCTGACCATCACACTTACAGAAAATGCTGCTGTGGCTGGTGGAGAAATATTTAATATTTGATTCCATTTTCCTTTTGCTGCCTGCTGGCTCCCTGGGAGAAGGGGCAGCCTGAGCCCACTGAGGGGCCCTTCCTGCCTCTTGGAGCTGCTCCTTCCCAAGGATCCACACAGCTCTGGGAGCCTCCCAGCTTCCAGAACTCATCCCAGGCACTTTTCCCTTTCCTCCAGCTGTGCCTCCAAGGCTGGGCTCACCTGGGCTGGGCTCAGGCTCCGTTCTGGGGGCAGGAGATAAGAGCTGGCAGAGCCCCAGCTGGAGCCAGCCCAGCATCTGCCTGCCCTGTGGCCCTGCTGCTGGCAGATAACTGGGAGTGAACCTCCATCCCTGAGCTGTTTTCATTCCTGCAGCTGTTTGCAGGAGCAGGATAAATGACCTGGAATTTCTGAGGATGTTTTCCCAGCTGAAGTTCTTCATCCCTTTTTTTTTCCCCCCCAGGCTGTTTGAATGGAGGAGGGCAGATCAAACTGGAGGGGGAATCCAGCAAGGAGGAGCTGCAGCAGGTGGAGAGGTTGTATGAGTCCCTGAGGGCTGAGATTCCAGAGGAAAACCAGGCTGTGAGGGAGCTCTACGAGCACTGGCTGGGGGGCTGGGGCTCAGAGAGGGCTCTGCAGGTGCTGCACACTCAGTACCACGCCGTGGAGAGAGCCAGCTCTGCCCTCAGCATCAAGTGGTGAGGGCTGCCCAGCCCAGGAGACCCTCAGTGCCTTCTGAACTCACACTGCTGATCCTGCAGGGGCTCTGTGCAGCTCCTGCCTCTGGGACAGTGCCTGGCACTGCTCATTCCTCCAGCTGGAGGATGAGGTGATGGGAATGACCCCAAAGTCTGCCAGGGACACAGCAGGAGAGGCAGAAACACGTCCCAGGCTGATGGGACAGCCCCTGCACTGCTCCACCAGCCCCAGTCCTGCCAGAACTGAGGAGCTCAAGGATTTAGAGCTCAGCTCCAGGCTGAGCTTTGTGCCACACCCCAATGTTCCTCCCCCAGGCCTTGCTGGATTGTCACAGCACTCAGTTCTGTGCCTGCCTCTGCTGGAACAGCCTCATTCCAGGCCTGGAGTTCTCCCTCTCACTGCCCTGCAGGGTCTGTGCCCCCAGAGAGGGGATCCAAAGCCTGGGATCATCCCTGGGGCTGCAAAGGGACTGGAGTGAATGCTGGACAAAAACCCCTGTGATTCCTTTTCCTTAAATTATAATAATTTTTACCAAGGGCAATTCCTTCTCTGTGTTTTCTTCCTAAACAGTCAGCAGGGAGTCACAGAATTGTCACACTTACCCACCCTCAGCAGCCACTTACTGAGGGATAATATCCTTAAATCCAGACAAAACAGGCACTTACTGCTGGATAACATCCTGAAATTACCACAAAATAATTCCTGACCTTGGGGCTGGCAGGAACCAAAGCCTCCTCTGCACTTTGTTCCAAAGAATCCACAGAGCAAATGCTGAATTTTCATGTTTTTAATTAAAAGCTTTCCATTTTTCAGCTGTTGCTGATCATTCATGACCTCACAGTGTTCTAAGGCATCAACCTCCCCCTGCTGCCCCCTCCCCTCCTTCCTGAGGAGCGAATTGGTGCTTCCAGTGAATTCCCTTTGCTAAAGCAGGGAATGGCCAGGGAGAGGCTCCATGCTGGACTCAGTGCAGGGCACAGGCAGTGGCTGCTGAGCACGTGCACATCAGCCCAGAAATGCACAATCAGTGAAGCTGAATTAGCTGGAAATGAAATCAGCAGGGCTCTACACTCGGTCACTTCCCCAGTTCCCAGGTCACCAGCTCACACAGAGGTCACTGCAGCCACCCAGGCCACCCTGGGCTCCCTGTTCTGCCACCAGAACAGCTGGAATTTGTCCCAGCTTTGAGGTGTGGAGCAGCCTTGGGGCTGGTTCACACCCACAGGGCCATGCCTGCTCCCAGGATAAATGAAATTCCAGAGGGGACATCCACAACTCCAGCATTTCATGGGAACTGAGGAATGCAGGCCATGGTACCAAGGGAGCTTTTGCAGCTGGATAAATCCTTCCCCTTCCATGCAAAGTAAATCCAAACTGTAACTTAATAAAAGGGAAAAAAGAAAACAACCAAACCCTTGGTTTGTAGCACAGGAAAAAGCCCCAAACCAGACTCCAGTGGCAACAAAGAAATTCACAGTCCACACATGAAAATCCCTGAAAACAACTCTGTCCCAGTGCTGGGAGCTGCCATCAAAACCTCATTTTCTCCACAAAAAAAAAAAAAAGAAAAAAAAAAAAAAAAGACTTCACTGGTGTGAAGTGCCTCCCCACACCTGCAAATAAAGCTCTGCTCCTTTCTCAGGCAAAAGAAATAAAACACAGCCCTGATTTTGCACAAAGTGAAGGCTGGGGAGGCCTGGGAGCCCCAGCTGCTCCCTGGCTCTTGACAAGGCAGTGTCCATGGAGTTGGCACCGAGTGTGTTCCAGTTTTTATCTTGGAAAAAGCAAAAAGCAGAAAGGGATGCCTGGCAGCACTTTGTTCTTGGCTGCCTAAACTCTGTCCCACCTTGGGAAATCCCTCCTGGGGCAGACCCTGGCTGCACCTGGACACCCCACGGGGGCCAAGGGCTCCCCAAGGCAGCGACTGGGCCACAAATCCCTACACAAATCCCTGTGGGACCTACTGGAAAATAGAGAAAAAAGAGGGGGAACCACCCAAACCCTGCTGTGATGAGGGGTTTGTCAGCACAGGGCTGGAGTTGGGTGGGTGCTGGTGCCACCAGTGCCACCAGTCACTTCCCAGTGTCCCGTGGGGGGATCCAAGTGTCCATCACGCAGGACACTGGGCCAGAGGGGCCCAGTGGGGCTGGAGCAGGACAGGCAGGGCCAGGAGGGCTCCCAGGAGTCCCAAAGCCACTGTCACATCCCTGGGATTGGGATGCAGGGCCTGGCAGGGCAGGCAGGGGAGCCTGGTGCTCCGTGGGGCACAGCACCACAATCCCTGAGCATTCCTGCATCCCTGGCTCCTTCCATGGCAGCTCCCCAAAACTGGGACTGTCCCTCCTCCAAGCCACGTCCTGACCCTCTGCCAGCATCCCAGCACCGAGGGGGATGTCCCACAGCCTGGGCTCTCCAAAGGGATCCAGGAGCTGCACAGGGATCCCAGGGGCCAGAGGGGAGCAGAGCAGAGCAGAGCAGCCTCACACAAGCAGCTTCAAGAGAAAATCCAGCCCAGCTGGAGCCAACCCGAGCTGGGCCCGGCCAGGAGGGAGCCCTGGCACCACGGGGGTGTCACTTCTTCTCCAGGAGGGGCCCAAAGAGCCCCCAGTCGAAGGCCAGCATGGCCTGGGGGTTGGGCCTCTCCTTGGGCTTCTTGAAGTTGTCCCTGTGGGAGCGCAGAGCCCTCAGCACCTCCACGGGCTCCGTCCTGCCCGTGAACCTCTGCACGGCCTCCTCCCTGCAAGGGGACAGCCCTGCTGTGCCCTGGGGACAGGAGGGGACCCCACCCCGCTGGCAGGGACAGCGGGGCTCCCCCACCCTGTGCTGGGCCCTGCTGGGCACACGGTGGCTCTGGGGTGACGCCGTGTCCGGGCAGCCTCCCCTCGGCCCGGGCTGGGATTTCCCAGCAGGGTTTTGGGAACAGGGATGGTGCAGGGGGGGAAGAGGAGCGGGTTTGGGGCAGGAGCCCAGCAGTGCTTACGTGACCCGCAGGAAGGGGTTGTACAGGAACTCCTCCTGCAGCGTGGAGGGCACCGTGGGCAGGTCCTCGTCATCCCTCTGCTGCCAGGGAACAGAGGTGTCCAAATCCCGCTGCCATCCCACACCCCGGTCCCTCCTGCTGGCACAGGGGGCACCACCACTTACTTTGGCCCACGCCAGCTTCTCCTTCACCGTTTCATTCTCTGGCTCCACCTTCAAGGCGAATTTGAGGTTTCTGACGGTGTATTCGTGGCCACAGAAAACTTTCTGCAGGAGGCACCCGGCATCAGACCCGCTCCCAGGGCAGGTCCCAGCCTGGAATCCCTGCCCCCAGCCCCCTCTCGGCCCCAGGAGCCCCCCAGGGAGGGGAGGACACTCACCGTGTCCTTGGGCAGAGCCCCCAGGATCTGGGTGAGGTTGGTGTGCATCTGCTCCGCCGTGCCCTCGAAGAACTGCCCGCAGCCCCCCACGAACAGGGTGTCACCTGTGGGACAGGGGGTGGCACCGAGGGACCCCAGTGCCGGGGATGGGGGTGCCAGGGTCACCCCAGCAGCGCTGAGTGTGGGGACAGGCAGCACACAGGGAGTGTGTCCCCAAAAGCCACGGGGGCACGTGGGCAGGGGGGGTACCTGAGAAAAGAGCTGGAGCATCCGGGGAATCGTCCTCCCACATGAAGTAGCACATGTGGCCCGAGGTGTGGCACGGGGTGAAGAGACACCTCACCCTGATGGCCCCGAACTGGGGGGACAGAGGGTCAGGGTCCTCCTGAGGGGGACAAACAGACCCCCCACACCTCCCCATGCCTGCCTGGGGCCCAGCAGGTGACAGATCTGATGGGGCTTTGAGGGGGTCCAGCTGTGTCTGCTCCGATGGCATTTGGGACCCACGAGAGGGTGGGAGCCTCCAGCACAACCCCAAACAGGCTGGGATTGGGATGAAGTTCCTCCTCCATCCCAGCCTGGAATCTGTGGGGCCACATCTGCACCCACCCCAGGACACCAAGAGCTGAGCATGGCCCAGCAGCACCAACCCCACTGGGGACCACTGGGGACAGTGTGACCACCCCACTCTGCTCTCCACTGGCGACACTGTGACCACCCCACTCTGCTCCCCACTGGGGACAGGGTGACCACCCCACTGGGGACAGTGTGACCACCCCACTGGGGACAGTGTGACCACCCCACTGCACTCCTCACTGGGCACAGTGTGACCACCCCACTTTGCTCTCCCCTGAGGACAGTGTGACCACCCCACTGCACTCCCCACTGGGCACAGTGTGACCACCCCACTGGGGACAGGGTGACCACCCCACTGGGGACAGTGTGACCACCCCACTGGGGACAGTGTGACCACCCCACTGCACTCCTCACTGGGCACAGTGTGACCACCCCACTTTGCTCTCCCCTGAGGACAGTGTGACCACCCCACTGCACTCCCCACTGGGCACAGTGTGACCACCCCACTCTGCTCCCCACTGGGGACAGTGTGACCACCCCACTCTGCTCCCCACTGGGGACAGTGTGACCACCCCACTGGGGACAGGGTGACCACCCCACTGCACTCCCCACTGGGGACAGTGTGACCACCCCACTGGGGACAGTGTGACCACTCCACTCCCCTCCCCACTGGGGACAGGGTGACCACCCCACTGGGGACCACTGGAGACAGTGTGACCACCCCACTCTGCTCCCCACTGAGGACAGTGTGACCACCCCACTCTGCTCTCCCCTGGGCACAGTGTGACCACCCCACTCTGCTCCCCACTGGGGACAGTGTGACCACCCCACTGCGCTCCCCACTGGGGACAGTGTCACCACCCCACTGGGGATCACTGGGGACAGTGTGACCACCCCACTGCGCTCCCCACTGGGGACAGTGTGACCACCCCACTGGGGACAGGGTGACCACCCCACTGGGGACAGGGTGACCACCCCACTCTGCTCCCCACTGGGGACAGTGTGACCACCCCACTGGGGACAGTGTGACCACCCCACTCTGCTCCCACTGGCCACCCAGCAGGGCCCACCCCAGCCCCCCCGCAGCAGGAGGAGCCGTGTGGGTCCCGGTGTCCCCCAGGCCTGCGGGCACGCACCGAGAGCTCCTGGCCGTGGCTGACCCTGTGCGTGAGGGCCCCGATGCGCTCGTCAGCCCCGAACACCTGCAGGCCTGGCAAGAGCTGCGCCAGCTCCTCATTGCCCCTGGCGTGGTCCCTGAGGGCAGAGCAGGCATTGGGACCGGGATTGGGACCGGGATTGGGACTGGGAATGGGACTGGGAACGGGCACTGTCCCCGTGGGGACACGGCCACCCCGAGTGGGTCACACCTACCAGTGGTGGTGGGTGGTGAGGATGGCCCTGAGCACCACGTCCTCCTTCCTGATGATCTCCAGCAGCTGAAAGGGACCAGAGCAGAGTGAGAGGGCAGGGGAGGTGACACCCACCCACACAGTGACCTGTCCCCTGTGCCACCAGGCAGGGGAATCCCCCAAAAGCACACCCTGAGGAGCCACGGGCCGAGGGTGGGACAAAGGCGTGACCCTGCGTGGAGCAGGGCGATGGCACCACGCCGATCCCACGGCCACGGGGGCATTTTTGGCCGGTGCTTTTTTAGGGAAGGCACAGAGCAGGGACACGGCGGCCGTGCCACCCAGCCTGGCCACAGCGAGGGCCACCGGGCACTGCCAGCCCCGGCACGGCT
Source organism: Hypocryptadius cinnamomeus (assembly GCA_013400635.1). Lineage (NCBI taxonomy): Eukaryota > Metazoa > Chordata > Aves > Passeriformes > Zosteropidae > Hypocryptadius > Hypocryptadius cinnamomeus. The sequence continues at coordinate 1,139 of VYZP01051609.1, read as the reverse complement.
GCCAGGAGGCTCCGGATGGCGGCTGAACACCCAGGGCCGGGAGCGAACCCGGCTCCGGGAGGAAGGAAATGCCCGAGTCAGCACCGAACGCTGAAAACCCGCGACAGCTGAGGGGTGGCACCAGGGACAGCGGGCACGGCGACACGGGGGTCACAGCGGCCCTGCAGAGCGGGGCTGGCCGGGGGTCGCCGCTGCAGAGCGATGGTTTCGGGGGGACCGCAGGGCGCGGCTCGGCTCGGAGACCCCGCAAAGCCCGGGCAGGGCAGGGCAGGGCTCCCAGCCCACAGCCAGGGATGGAGGGCTCTGTCCTGCCCGGGGATGCCCCACGGATACCCCGCCGTGGGGCCACCGCCACCGCCACCCCCCGGGACCCGCTCACCCTCTTGGGGACCGCGGCGTCCACGGCCACGGCGTGCCGGGTGCTCTCCTCGATCACCAGGTACATGTAGTTGTCCTCCAGCACGGAGATCACCTTCACCTTCATGGCCCCGGGGACACGCGGAGGGGCTGCGGGACCCCGGCGTGTCCCCAGCGCCACCCCCGGGGCGGTCCCTGCCGTGTGCGGGGCGGGTCACGCAGCGTGGGGCGGGCAGAGCCCGCACGGCCCGGCCACTGCGGCGACAGCGACAGGGGACAGCCCCTGTGCCACCCTGGGGTCCCACCGCGCATCCTGACACCCCCCGGGCTGGAGAGAGGAGGGGAACCCCCAGCCCTGTCCCCAAAATCAGCCCCTGCCCCCAGGGCCAGCGGGGGACAGGGGGAGGAAGGGGGGTGGTGGCACTGGTTGGTGGCACTGGTGGCACTGGAGGGAAGCAGCAGCGCGGGGAGAAGGTGCAGAGCGGTGCCGGACACTGGAACTCCTGCAGGGGGGTCCGGCAGGGTCTCTGCTCCAGGGACAGGCTCCCAGCCCGAGCGCAGGAAGCCCCAAAGGCACAGGGAACAGGGCTGAGCTGAGCTGAGCTGAGCTGAGCCGAGCTGAGCTGAGCTGAGCTGAGCTGCGCTTCCCCCGCCGACACTAGGGCTGGGGCAGGGCTGACCATGGCCCCCACACGGAATTGTTGAGGCTGGAAAAGTCCTCTGAGACAGAGTCCAACCATCCCCCCCAAAACCAAAGCCACCACTGTCCCATGTCCCCAAGT
>VYZP01051607.1:0-13718 GCA_013400635.1 Hypocryptadius cinnamomeus | reverse complement strand
CCTGGGGTTGTTGTGATCCAAGGGCAGGACCTGGCCCCTCCATCCAGCCTGCCCAGATCCCTCTGCAGTGCCTTCCTACACTCCAAGGATCCTTCTTGGTCCATTTGTGCCTGAGGATGTTAAATGCACATGCAGTTTCTGAGGTTTGGACAAAATCTCTTAGGAACTTTCTGGTGCTCTGTCTCACTGACATTAGGAATACTTGTGGGGCCCCTTCATTCATGTGAGACTCAAAAAAGAAAAAAAAAAGGAAAAAAAGTTCTCTCACACACAAAACAATTCTAATGTCCAAGTTTAGAGGCTGTTCTCTGCTTCTTTTGGGCATACTTATGTTTTTTGGGGCTAGCATATTTGTCACAACCAGCTCTAGTGTTCCCTAGGCAAGGAGAAAATAACCCACTTCTATTTCAGACTTTGCAGCTCTGTAGCTGCTGGAAGGGATAAGGACATGCACTGGGGAACTACAGCCTTTAAATATATATATTTACATATATATATATATATACACACACATACATATATATACATGTCTATATATATATTAAATATACAGGGGAGTACAGTTAAAATGAATGATTAAAATGTGCTGGCAACTTCATAAAAACCAAAATCTTTCTTCAGCTCCCCTGAAATCAAGGAAGACACCAAGTGACCAAACCTCATGGGCTCCTAGGACATATAAATTATAAATGTGCAACTTTCCCCTACTGTGCAATGACATTGAACATCAGTTGAGGATCTCTCCTTGCACAGAACAAGATGTAAATGATTGTCATTCAAATTAAGAAGTCAGAGAGGATGTTTGGACATCAGGAATTTCAGATTAAGAACCTGGTTCAGGTTCAGGTTAAGGGTTGCATTCCTCTCCTTATATATTTTATATCCTCTCCTCATATATTTGGGGTGGAAAGACTCTGGCCCTGTCCCTACAGCCAAGCCCTGTGTGATCCTTCGCAGAAAAGAGATTCAAACAAACCCCAAACTGGCTGATTTTGCACTACTCTTCCCAGCTGACAAGGATGAAATTTAATGTGCACTAATTAGTCTGAAATGATGGGAGCCTGGAATTATCTTCACCCTGCAATTTAGAACCTGGTAGTGATTTGTACCTAACCCACACATTAGATACTGAGACCTATATTCAGACTTCTCCTTTTAGACACCTTAAATGTAGCATTGCAGCACCTAAAATTTAGGCTTCTCGCCCCATGTGTGATTCAGACTATCTAAATTAGAAAATTACATTATCCTGGAAACACAGGGAGTCAGGTGCTTCCAAAATCCTTCAGAGGGCAGTTCAGGAATCCTGGATTGATAGTGCAGAGTCTGCAGTTTCTTGTGAGGTGATTCCATGGCCTCACAGGGGAAATCCTGCACTTCAAAAAGCCAAGTTCTCCTCTGGCCCCGTGCATAGAGGCAGCAGATGGTTTTTTACGGTTTGGTTGTTGGGCAGGTCATTTCCAGGAGAACCTCAAGGCTGCCAGCTCCCCTCAGCCTGGCTCCAGGACTCCCAGTGGCAGGAGTATCAATGCAGAGCACCCCCAGCCAGGGAAAACATGCTCTGANTTTTAAAAACTTTTATTTTATTTTTAGTTTTATGAGAAGGGTGAGATAATACAGATGTTATAATTTATGTTATTATAATTAGAAGTTAATTATTTCTTAATTATAAGTGGGTTTTTGTTTATTTGTTTTTGTTATATTATATTGTAAATGTTTTAAAGCTAATAATTTTAAATTACTTTTTGTGGGTCTGGGTCTTACTGTAATGCATTTTTTATAGTTTTATTTCTCTGAAGTATTTTGTCTTATTTGTAAGGTTCTTTTTTGAAACTTGTTTTTAGTTTAATTTCTTTTTTAACAATGTTTGTCTTAGGGTATTTTTAAGTTAGTATTTTTTATTTTAAGGTTTGTATATAGATGTATACTATATGAGTTTTTTGTTAGGTTTTGAGAATTTTTTATAGATCTATTTCTTACATTTCCCCCTCTCTCTTGAATGGAAAAAGAATTTTTGATGGTTTTGTTTATTGATTGTTGTGTATAGTGGCTATATGGGATGTTTGGTGACCAGGATTTTACACCTGGGAGAGGCATTTCACCTGCTTTTTTTGTACTTGCTGTTGAAGGCCAAGTCCACAATAACCAGCTGCCCTGGATTCCCTCCCTCTGACCACTGAATCTGGTGGATTACACCATTTCCTTTCTCTCCTCAATCTGTGTTCCTGTTTTTCACACCAGTTTGAAGAAAACAAAATTATTTGCCTGTTAATTTCAAAGCATTACACTCTGAGCCAGTTTTGCTCATCACCAGGCCCTGTCTGCTGCATGGAACCTCAGCTCTGGATATGCCAGAGCCTCAGGAAGTGTATCCAAACCTTTTTTAGAAAGACTCTTACTTAGATTTATTTAAAAAGCATCAATTCAGTCAACTCCAGTGCTGCAAGTACTTTACTCACAGGAATGGAGATAAACACATGCTTAAATCCTTTGCTAAATTGGTGTCCCAGAGAGGAAGAGGATTAAGACTCGTGTTCATTGATTGCATGTGATTTTAAACTCTTTGTAGGTTCTCCTGGACTTTCTCATTAGGAAGCACAGCAGGCCATTCCCTTTGAAGAGTCCTTTTCCTTTTCTTTCCCATCACAATGGAGATTTGTTTTTTTCCGTCAGTCCATGAAATCGAGCCTGAACCTCTACACAGACTCCACTCAGATTTCTCCATCTTTGAAATCACTGATTTTCCATTTCCTTCAGGGGTAAATATACTACTGAGGTCCAACTTGGGGTGAAATTTTGGAAATTAGGAACTTTTGCAGGTCCTAGCTGAGGCAGTTTGTGTTCACACTGCTCCTTGAGTGGAAAGTGGCATCCTGAGCTGTCCAAGGTATTCCAGGGCTGAGGATAACTGAGTGTAATTGCAATGGTTAAAATGCCTACTTAGCCATTCCTAATTGAATATGCAAATTACCAAACCTACATTACCATCTCAGCAATGTGTGATTCTGTACCCACTAGTGTTTATTTGCAGTTTGAACAGTTTGTTTCTGAGAGAAGAAGGAAAAGAAATAATCTTTCAAGCTTGTCCATTAAATTATTCTACCAGCTGTCACCTTATTAAAAAGCCTGCAGTTATTAATAAAACTACTTTAAACCACTCACCAGCAATTGCAAATTTAAGGAGAAGCTCCCTTTCCCCAAGGCTTTCTTGGAAAGGTTCTGAAATTCACTGACAACCTCAAATCCATCTCTCTGCTCCTGCCAATATTCCTGCACACAGCACAGCAGAACCTAACAGGGATAGAAATGCAGATTTTCAGACCTGAAGGTGAGGAGGAACAGAATAGATTTATTCTGAGGTAAAAGCTGCCAAAATGCAGTAAAAAATTCTGACAAAAGCTGAAATTCTAAATAAACATTTGTCTTCTTGTGCATTTTTAAACAAATGGTGTAAACTAAAAAATAAACCAGAAAGAAATAGAGAACATGATTTATAGGAGATGGAGGAAATGAAAGAGAATTGTAAAGCAGAAGATGTAGCCACCTCTTGTGCACCATAGTGCAAAATATCAAGATTTATCTGAAAATGTAATTTTAGGTCAAGTGGAGTCAGGACAGTAAAAATTTATTACCAGCCTGAATCATTAAAGATCCTGAGCCAAAGAAAAAAACCAACATAATTTTACAAAGCCAACAAAAATGACAACAGAAATCCCCTCTCACACACACAGGCAACCGAAAATAAACTCAGAAATAAGTTATGGTGTTAAACTCATCAGTTCTGTGTCAGAAATAGAGAAGAATTGTGACACCAGGTTGGCAAGTTGACACAATTTAAGGTGCTGGGTGGTTGTCAATGCCCTGCTGGTGTAGATTTTGCTAACTCTGCACAGGGAAGTGATTGGGTTATTGTCCAGGGCTCATCCAACAGGAATTGGCTCCATTTCTGTCCATTTGTTCAGAGCAGGAAACAGAAATGAAACCACTGCTGGATTTGAGCCATGACTGTCTCAACTGTGGGGCAAATGAGGTAAAAATCAAAGTGAGACCCAGAACAGAAATGCTGTGGAAAGCCTGGAAATGGGGAAAGAAGACAAATTTTAACTTTGCACCAGTGCTCAGAAAGGAGGGCAAAAGCTGCTACACTTCTCCTATTTCTGAACTGGGAAAGCAGATCCTTGTGATCACAGTCACCATGATTCTCTCCAGTTTAAAAAAAACAACCCGACAGCATTTCCTTGAAGGGAGAAAGACAGAAAGAAAGGAGAGGAAGCAGAGAGCGTTAGCACAGAAAATGTTTTCTTTGAGATGCCTCTGTAATTTTTGCCAGTGAAGAGAAAAATGTCTTTCCTCATCCCAAATGAGCAGTTCATCATGTCCATGTGGGAATAAAGGCAGTCCATCCACCAGCAGGCAGAGTGTTCATCTGTGTTTTCCACTAGACAGTGACAAATTTTTATTTGGTTTTATTTCAGCTTCCTGGTCATCATTCACTTCTTACTAAACTCATCATGAAGTTCAAATTGTGTTCAGCTGCTGCTGAACAGGGCAAAAAGCACTTCCAATCCTGTAAAAGCTGACAGCATTCGTGTTCCACCACTGCTTCCATCACTTCCCATAAAGAAAAGTGGCACCACCAGGCTGGCATCAAAAAATGGTGTGCCAAGTGGAAATCCAAACAGAAGCAAAGGCATTCCATCCCACAGGGCATGTCTCTGGGGTTTTTTTGGAACCACCAGCAGACTTCTGATGCATCTATTTGGATTCCTTCTTCCAGCCTTATGTCAGAGTAACTTTGCTCTGTTTCCAGCCAATTCCCACCAAAACTCAGTGTGGTNTGCTGTGGTGTTCCAGGGGCAGATTGTATCCAGGTAGGAATGCTTGGCTCCTCCCCTGGGCGGAGCATCTCCCCATGGGATGATGGAATTGGATCAGCCATGCAGGGACACTCACTGGCCATGGACAGCAGAGATCTCCTGGAGGGAGGATTGGCTGTGGGAGAGAGAAAGAAAAAACTGCCCAAAGAACAGCAGAGAACTGCCCCAGCTCTGACAGAGGGAAATGGAACACACAGCCCCATTTCTAACCTGAGACATGCTCTCACAATGCTGCCCATCTCATCACAGCAATTTGATTCAGTGCTTTTGGAAACCACAAGAGTTCTGTGCTATCCTGCCTGCAAAAGTCTGAGATTCCTACTGCCTGTCCCTGCACCATGAATCCCCAGGAGGAATAACACTCCTTTTCCTCGCACTCACTCTTGAGAATAATGAAAACATTTGCAAGAAATATTTAAGAGTAACCACAAGGCTGGAAACAGAATGAAAATCAAAACAAATCTGTATTTTGAGAGTAATGTTGATATTAAAAATGTCTTATTTGCCGAGTCACCTTTAGACTCAACCAACAAAGCCTCATTCAATATTCAGTTCAGTCCTGGGAAAACTGAAGGAAAATCATTGTTTACATCTTTGTATTTTGTAAATGCTTACCTTGATACACTGCAAATATTTAAGCTCAATTAACTCTGTTTTCTTTGCATGGTAATTCCGCTTGTTTGTCTCCAACCACTTCCTCCAATTTTAAATAGATTGATAAATGAAGAGAGTGGTGTCTGACAACCATTAAGCACTAATTGCTCATTTGCAGCACGGATCAACAACATTCAAATTCAGTCAGATCAGAGGGTGAAAGAGCTGCCAGGAAAAATGCGACAAGAAAACCAAAACCAAAACCAACAAAAAAACCCCCACCAACCTCCCTGGGCAGCCCCTGCCAAGGCCTGAGCACCCTTTCCATGGGCAAATTCCTGCTGCTGTCCAAGCTGAGCCTGCCCTGGCCCAGTCTGAGGCCGTTCCCTCTGCTCCTGTCCCTGTTCCCTGGCAGCAGAGCCCGACCCCCCCGGCTGTCCCCTCCTGGCAGGGACTTGTGCAGAGCCACAAGGTCCCCCCTGAGCCTCCTTTGCTCCAGCCTCAGCCCCTTCCCAGCTCCCTCAGGAATTCTCCAGCCCCTTCCCAGCTCCGTTCCCTGCCCTGGACACGCTCCAGCCCCTCCAGGGCTCTCCTGCAGGACCAGAACTGGACACAGCCCTCGAGGGGCCTCTCAGAGCCAGCACAGAGGGACAATCCCTGCCCTGCTCCTGCTGGACACACAATTCCTCAGCCAGGCCAGGTCCAAAGAGATGGGAGAACGAAGATGAAAGTTCTTGGCTGTGGTTTGTATTTGTGCTGGAATCAGAGTTGGTAATTCGGGGATGTTTTGCTGGGCAGCATTTGCACAGAGCTGAGACCTTTTCTGCTTCTCACCCCACTCCACCTGCAAGGAGACCAGGGGTGCACACAGGCTTGGGGGGGACACAGCCAGTACAGCTGACCCCAAATGACCCAAGGGATGTCCCACACTATGTGGCATCATGCTCAGAGTCTGGAGATGGGAGAAGAAGGAAGATGGGGTGTTTGGGGTGATGGCATTTGTCCCCCAAGTCACTGTTAAATGTGATGGATCCCGGCTTTTTTGGGGATTGTTGAACACCTGCCTGCCCTGGGGAATGGATTCTGGGATTTGCTTTGCTTGTGAGTGTGGCTTTTTCTTTACCTATTAAACTGTCTTCGTCCCAACTCACAAATTCTCTCCCTTCTCCTCTCCAGTTCTTCCCCCAATCCCACTGCTGGGGACTGAGTGAGGGCTGGGTGGGGTCAGTTGCTGGCTGGAGTTAATCCCCACACAAAAAAAAAGATCTTGCAAGGTCATGTCACAGTAATTCTGCAGAAAAAAGAGCCCAAAATATTACAATTAACACTGTTGGCCCATAGGGCCAACAGAACATAGAGCTTTGCTTGTGTGCTGCTTTAATAGACAATAAAATTATAAAGAAATATGTGAATCAAAGAAAAGTATCTATTTTCCTACTAAACCCTTTTAATGGCAGAGAATCTGTCACTCTGCAAAACTGAAATGATTAGGCTTTCAATAGGCTAATAGAGAGTTTTTAATACACGCAGACTATCTTTTTCAAAATGGCAAATCTAAAATTAGGCTTTTAAGCTTGCTTTCAAAAATAGTGGTGTGATTTAAGACTCTCATGAGGTTCAAAATACATTCCCTAATTAAGAAGCGTAATTTGCTTCGCTCTCATGACTTGCTGAAGTTATTAGAAAAGTGTTACCAGACAGATATGACAAGGGAAATGTTTATCAATTGCCTTTTTTTTTAAAGGATTTTTGATTCTTCACTGTCTTTTCTTGGCAAGCACGAAACTGATCAGTAAAGCAATTTATAACAAAGCTGAAATTTTATTAATTAGTACAAATCTAATAGAACAGGTATGAGAAAACATTCCAAATCTGCAATTTCAAAGTGTGATTAGAAACATAGCACTATGTATGTGTATTAAAACTGGTTTCTAAAAATGATGTGTACAGGCGTGGAGGTTCTGTCAAAATTTGGCTCTACCAAGTCACAGAATCACAGAATGAGTGGAAGAACATTTTGTTAAAATGTTTTCCATTGTTCCAGGTGTATTTTCTCTGGACTGACCCAAGATTAAGTCAACAATATAATAGTTATATAAAGAAATAGAAATTTATTTAAATAAATAAATAAATAATATAAAATTACATTAAATGAAATAAATAAATAAATAAAATTCTACCCATTATCAAACCAAGCTTCAACATAACACATTTTTTTTTGCTTCCAGGTTATCATAAAAACTATTTCCATATATCTTTGGAAGGGTGAAATGAGTTCAGTGCTGATCACATCTCTGTCGTAGAGATGGTTTAGAGCAGGAATGCACTCCCTGTGTCCCAGGAAATCTGGTTCTCCACAACAGGATGCTGACATGGCAGGAATGGAGCCCGTGTGGATCCAAGTCTCACCTGCCTCCGAAGAGCTGCGAAAATGCTCCACGCTGGGACCACCCAGCTGGGATCCAGCTCCTTCCTGACACATCCAATCTGTGCTGATGAAAGAATCAGGTCTAATTTAAGACTCTTACACAACCAGGGGGAACAGAAAATAGGCTGGAGAGAACATACAGAACGTCTTCAATGGCCTCTAAGTGTTTTTTTTATGGGAAATCTTTCCCCTGATGGAAAGAGGAAGAAGGTTTGTGGGCTTTGCATTCACCCAGACCTCATCTGAAGAGAAATGTTTGCATTCTGGTAGAAAACATAAACAGTGAGTGATTTGTGGGACTGGTGGGCTCAGTTCTTCCCTGTTGTCACATTGAATTAGCCTCAAAGGATCTGCCTTTGGCTTGCACACCTCAAAGGTACCCACAGGCTTCTCAGTGTATTTGCACAGGGAAAAAAGACCTTTTTCCCCCCATATATGTCATCCTATTTCTTTAATCTACACATCTAACATTTCCCTCCTTCCCAGTGGAATACACTGCAGAAACTTCCTTCTAATCCCACTTTAAAAGACTGACCAGCTGGAGAAGTCCTCAAGTTTGAAAGTTGCATATTAAAACCAAAGTGTTACTACAGAACAGCTTCTCGGTAGTTTATCCTTGACAGGACTTTTTTCACAGGGGAAATTCACAAATCTTGCCGTGACAGTCTCAAGCAAGAGTTTTCTGCCTTTGTCTGTGGCTAAGCCTGGCTGGCTTCTCTAAAAGGGTGTCATACAACTCGAGTTTCCAAAGAAAGTCCAGCATTTTTTCCAAAGTCCATGGAAAACCAGGCACTTCCCAAAGTCAACTCATCCTCCACATGGATACAAGAAATTTGTAACCACTCTGTATCATTTCTGTGGACAGAACAACCCGGACACATTTTTGGTTTCAATTTAAAATATTTAAATAAAATTTTGTCATGAAATCATAGGATGGTTTGGGTTGGAAGGAACCTTGAAAATCATCTTCTCTCAACCCCCTGTCATGGGCAGGGACACCTTCCACTGTCCCAAGTTGGTCCAAGCCCTATCCAGCCTGGCCTTGGACACTTCCAGGGATCCAGGGCCAGCCACAGCTACTCTGGGCACCCTGTGCCATTACCTCAATTGCTAAGATGTTGAAACCATGACTTTTGTTTTCATTATTTATTTCCAATAATACCTAGAAACTTCATTTCCAAGAAGTAACCTTGTCCAAGGACTTTTCAAGAAATCCTGGAACCCCCAGATTTAAACACTGACAAAGAGAAAATAAAAGAATTGGATGCAGCCACCCATCCTCATAAGCAATGTCTTCATCATGAGTTTCACTGATGTCTCTTGGGAAGTTAGAAGGGCTGTAAATGGCAGTGTCTGTGCTAAAATTTGTTCCCCATTTCCCAAATTCACCACCAGAGCCCCACCTGAGGGATCCAGCAGCAGAGGGGACTCTGTTTCTGGATCTCCCAGCCACCTCTGGGGCCACCTACCCCTTGTACAGCCCAGTTTAAGGTCAAACCATGCCAGATTGTTTAAGAAATGACTGAACAAACAACACATATCCTGAGAAATTCTTTACCCTTGGCAGGATTTAATAGAGTTGACAAGATAAAATAATTGATCACCGTTAAGAGAGGGCAATAATGTAATACAGAGATAAGCATATCTTTCACATGAGCATTTTTAATTTAGTGTCCTAATTTAATATTTTAGGAAACTAATTTAATATTGTTTGCTTCTGTTTTGTGGATCCATCATCATGTTTTCATTGTTCTGTTTGATTTTCCATTTTCCATTCATTTCTGTCAGAGTAGAACTGCTCTACAACTTGAGTAATCTAATCTGCTTGATTTTTTTCATTGCTGATTTATAATTGCAATTTAAAATTTGTTTTGTCCTTTAATAATTTAATCTGGTAAGTGATTTATGGCGTTGCAGGCAGATCTCTAACAGGAGACCACAACCCTCTCTTGTCAGAGAGCACCCTTCAACCCTCTCAAAAACATTAGGAAAATCAATTAACTGAGGTTAATTTGTTTATTCTGAAATGAGCCTTCTGAATATCCATGAATTCCTGACACACTGCTTATAAGGATTATGGAAGTGCTTCAGCATGGATCTCAGAGTCACAAGTTTTCAGCATCATCCTGTAAAACCATTCCCTTACTCTGGGCTTTTCCTAACATGATTCACTCAAAAAATCATCTCTTGCAAGCACAACAGAATCCCTGTGTCAGCTGATGTCAAATAAATACAATGAAAATTAATGCATTGGACATCTAAAAATTGAGGTTCTTTGATAAAGATGCTGTTACAAAGCAAGGAGGAAATGGAGAACAGAAAAGTTTTGATTTGCCAGTAATAAAATCACATTGACCATTGTGAGAAAACCTGATTAACTGAGTTTGTTCATATTTACCTCCATGGGATTCTGCAGCAAGCTATAAATTATTGCAATGAGTGAATGCATCAGTCTTGCTGAGGCTCAGGATTCAGGGAATACAACATTAGAAGAGAGCAGGAAAAGGAGCACTTTCCAAAGAGTTTGACAGGGGCAGGGAGTTAAAGCTCCAAGTCTTTACTGTAATTTTCATTTCACCCACTTGCAGACAACAGAGTGGACTTTTACTTTCAAGTCAGGGCAAAGTCATTGAATTAAAACCAGGTAATCTCTTGGAAAGGTTATGCAGGACATTTTGAGAGGTAGTGCTACAAGGTCAGAAGACTGAATGACAGCACAGAGGTGTCTAAAAACCAAGAAACAACAATGTCAGTGAGATGACTTAGTGGTAGCTAAGATAATTTAGCCTGCATGAAAACCTTCAGGTGTCACAAAGTTCTACATCACAACAGTAACATTTGAAGTGCTTCCACTATTTTATGTCAAAGAAAACTCCTTGGAAAATGTCAGTATTTTTACTCTACTGCCAGTGGTTTGCGTTGCAATCCCATGAGTTTTTCCATCAGGGATCCCTTGGCATCTCCCCTCACTCCCTCCTCAGAGCTGCTTCCATTCCAAGCATGGATGTTGAGTGCTGGTATCATTCACCAGGCTCTTTATCCACTTTCAGTTCTTCCCACAGGTTTTAAATTTGATTTCATCAGTGGACAGTAGGTTCTAGATGCTGGATTCAACTGAGAGCGTGTTCCTCCTCTCTCCAAAGGAAGACAGACAGAGTAACCCCCAGGTGCCTGAAATTCCACTTCCAGCAAAGATCCTGCTCTGCTGGAACATGCTCATGGATATGCAATTGCAAAAGGATTCCTCTTGCTAAAAGGATTCTTCTTGCTAAAATCTGTGTTTAAGTGCCAAGCACATGGGGTGAAGATTAACTTGAAGAAAAGATTATTGGAGGTTTCACTGGAGTGAAAAACACATGTTTTTTTCCTTGAGTCTCTTACAGAATACAAATTATTTCAGTGAAGGTCTCCTCTCTCCTTCAAAAATCTCCACCTAAAGCACCTGGCTTTCTGGAAAAGTTTCATCCAAGTGGAATTCAAGTTCAGTAGGAAGATTGGAATTAAATACAGGCTCTTATGTGGGAAGTATTGAACAACCTGAATAACAGGGAATTGTTCCTCCTCCACTAATGACACCAATTTACTTCCTTGCAATTGCAGGAGGAACTACACTATCCCCAGCAGCTTGCCAGGAAGATCAGGCTTTTATCAACACCAAATTCTTCATTTTTTTTCAAATTAGGAAACAGCTGAGAAACAATTGGGAATGTTCTGTTTGCTTATGAAAAAGAAAGTTCTGTATCCATAAATCTCCTGGCTGTATTTGTGAACCAATATTGCTCTAGATACTTGGATCCAAAAATTAACTTTAGTGTCACATTTCCTACTGCATCTGCATAGGACAATCAAGTGTTGATTTATAACAACCTAAAAGAAGAGGTTTGGGACTTATCGCTCAATGTATTTTAAAATTAATATTTTTTATTTCCTATATTCACACACTTTCTTTTGAAGTGTAGAAAAATTCATTTGTAGCACAAATGTTCTCAGAAGTAACAGCACCTTTTACAAACTCAGTGAGGTTAAATTGCAACACAAATTAGCTAATGAAGAACTTAATTAGTAATTCTTTAAACTCAAGCACTTAATAGGGGAAAAAAGGAATTAAAAAAAAAACCTGCTACCTACACCTTCTGTGAAAAAAAATCAACACTGCATAAATAAAGGCAAAAGAGCCAATCACTGTAGAAAAGCAAGATAAAAGCACCAATGCTATAAAGTGCAAGTAAAACATAATTCTACAGAAATATGATGTTTATTCACAGCCCAAGAGATGTATTTGTACAGTTTCTCAACACTTGGCAGCCAACATGACCTCAGCTGTGACCTGTTTTTCCAAGGCATCATTAGAGACATAAATACCTTTCAATAATCCCAGTCTCTCTCTTTGGGAATCCAATTCACTAAATGAAAAGCAGTGCCCAACAAGTCCTTCAATTCAGAGTTTGGAAGTACCATTGTGGACTAAAGTAAATCACTCAGCACATCAAGAAATCTATTTACATTTCAGAGGAATGGAGGGAAGTGCAAAATAAGTGTTCTGACCCTGGTCTGCACCCATGCAAACAAATGTGTTTAAACAGCCTTTTGAATCTAAGGAGCTATAAATGAAAGTTTTTATGGTGGTTTGGCTGCCACCCTTCAGGAGGAGTTCTAAACAACTCCCTCCTTTACCTCTCCACCACAACAACTCCTATTCAGCCTCTCTTGGCACTCCAAGCAGAACATCATCAACGATTTTGGAGACTCCATCCCTGCTCTCCCAGCAGTGAAAATCAAGGACAGAGGATCTCTCCAGCCATGAGCAGTGGCCTCAGCCCACCAGCAGCTCAGTTCCTATGCCAGTCTCCATTAATGCCACTCCTCTCTTTTTACAGAATCTTTAAGGTTGGAAAAGACCTCCAAGATCATTGAGTCTTTGACTTCTCACCAACCTGTCAACTGAGTGCCACATCCAGTCATTCCTTGGACCCCTTCAGGGACAGGGACTCCAAACCTCCCTGGGCACCCCTGCCAAGGGCTGACCACCCCTGCCATGAAGAAAAAGCATTTAGATGCTACAGGTTCCATACAATGTCACCGTTCCCACAGGCACACTTGTTCCTTCTACAGGTCAGTCAAATCCCCAAATGTCAGGGTCACACATGGGGCTGCAGGCTGGAGATGTCCAGTGACACAACAGGAGAGCATATCTGCTCCAAGACCATAGATTCAGCTGCCAGGGGAGAATTTAGGGATGTCTGGAGCAGGAGCAGCTGCTCCTGCTGGGTGCACCAGGCACAGTTGGGAACAGGAGGCAGAGCTGTTGGACAGGAGTGTGTGCAGGGGACACCTCAGGGAATGTGTCAGACGTGGCATGGCAGCTATCCAAGGAGGAGACAGGTGTTAAAGGATCTCACCCTCACCACAGGAGACTCCACAGGCCTGCTTGACATCTGCAGATGCAGAGGAATAGCAGAAGGTGCTACAAATCCATCTGGGAGCTTGAGTGCAGTGGGGAGTTTTAAGTCAGACAAGGAGTGCCACAGGGAGGTCCAATTCCAGGAATTCCAGCAGTCTGGTGATCTACAGCTTGAACCACAAAACCAAAACAGGAGTGGGGTGAGTGCCCTGCCCAGTCTCTCCATGCACCTCCCACTTCCAGATACCTCATGCAGGTGTTGGCAGGTACAGAAGGCTCCTGATATAATGACAGGCAGCCAGTGCCACTGACTTCCAGTGTCCCTGACCCCCAGTGCCACTGACTTCAAGTGCCGCTGATCCCCAGTGTCCCTGATCCCCAGTGTCACTGATCCCCAGTGTCCCTGATCCCGAGTGTC